>JAQFZG010004864.1:0-11115 GCA_034695465.1 Entomobrya nicoleti
TTTTTTATGTAGATTATTTTCTTAGTTATTTTATGTTGTTACTTTCAATCTATAAATTTTCCTATTTCATAATTTTCTTTAAAAACATGTATTCTATTTTTTGAAATCAAGTTGATGGAATAGATAATGATTCAATTTTAAACCTATTTTGCAGAAAATGTAAACTATCGATGTTTGAATTATTCTGCATAACGAAAGAGTATTAGTTTATGAGTTCAATGATGCATTGCAATTGACTCTCCGATATTTCATTCAATTAATATTCAAAAATAATGATGAGTTGATGGAATAGATAATGATTTGATTTTTGAACCTAAACTATTAATTTTTTAATTAGTTTGCATAAAGAAAGTGTTGGTTTATGACTTCAATTATGCATTTCAATTGACTCTACGATGTCCCATTCATTTAATAAGAATAACTTCATTAATTTATTTTGGTTTTGATTCTATAAAATATGCATGTATTAGTAATAAGATTTTTTAGATCATAGATATGCTTTTTGCACAATAGTTATGCTATTTGGACAATAGTTATGTTATTTGGGCATGTATAGTATACAATACTGCTATTGTCATCTTTAGTTAATTTCAGTAGCGTCAGTAGCCATTTCCCTCATATTTGCCCACAAACGTAAAATTATATCTGCTGCCAACAGACTGTTTCCCATTTCCCGTAAAAAAATAAAAAATCGCGTTAACGAAGCTCCTATATCAAACATGAAATGATCGTTGCCAGGGTATGATGGGTGCTTTTAATTTTAAATCTCTTTGGATGCTATATATTTCAGAAATGGGAATGCGAGCAGTATTTGAAGGGAGAGCTCAAGGGAAAAATATCACTGGTGGAATTCAGCTTATTGACTATACCGGTTTTAATATGATAACTTAGGGCTGTCCATCTTGTGAGATTTTTTTTTTGTAATGGTGGTTACATTACATAAATTGTACAATGTTTCTTTTATTTATTTTAAGGCCTGCAAATATATAATACAATGGGAACTGAAGGTCCAAAGCACTACCCTGGCATTATGAACGAAATTTACATTTTAAACAGTAATGATTTATTACATTAAGAAAAATGAGTCATTAAGCTTAGATGAAAATTTGATGGTTACGTACGTTACGTTTAGTGTAATTTATTTTTAATTGTAGTTGTGCCCAGATTTGAGTTCCTTATACAATTTCGGAAGGACATTCCACAAAATCGAAACAAACAGGTAGTAAGGATGGATGAGAATGCAGGGACTTGGATGCCATTGAAACACTCGATGGTTTACAAAAAGATCAACTTGGAACTCGTTTCGGAGGAACAAAAGATCGTACAGGAAATTAATCAATGGGTTGATTATCTTGTACGCATATGGTTGTATATTTCATGGATAAATAAGTAGTTTTAAAGTTAAAGGGATGATTGTCTAAAACACAATTTCTTTCAACCGTCCATTAAAATTTAGTCAATAATTACTTTTATTTACAAAAAAATGATCAATTAATGACAAAGCAATTGCGAGAGATTTTAATAAACATTTATTCTATTCAACTACCAATAATTAAATTAAATACAACGTGTTTACTTACAAAACTTCACCATTCCCTACCTTTTGTTACTCTTATTACCCCAAATCTTTTCTCTAATCACTTTATCAACAGTCAAAACATTGTCCAATTTCCCAAATCGTCTCACCGCTGCCTCCAACCCTCCAAATTTCTTTTTATTCAAAAACCTCCTCAATTTCTCTTCAGTTGCTTTCATCAACTTGACCACAAATCCGATATCCCAGCTTACAGAAAAATTGCAAGTGAATATGAAAGGATGAACCATATACAAGTTCCAACCTAGCAAATTAATCTTGTATTGATTTTGAGTTTGAGCGTGTGACATTTTCTTGCCACTTGCACGGTCATCCCCAATATGCAACCCCCTCAGCACTTGAACTTCCTCTCTAGTCATCTCAGTGGTCCATGCCATGTCTCCATTTGTGCCTGGCTTGCAACTTAGAAAACTCTCCGTTCTAAGTACCTCCCCATCTTTTGTATTAAAAATACATGAATTCTCATTCAAGGTCGTCCAGCAGAACTCAAGAAACTCCAAAAATAACTGAAGTACATAATCTTCCAACAACTTGTCACCTGATAAGCTCTCCTCACCCCAACCACTCCCCATTTTCCATTCTTCCACAAATTTGGGATCCTCCTCAAAACCAATATCAATCCCCTTCAGCCTTTCCCTCAAAACCTGATGTGGTCTGCTCTGAATTTCCCTCACGGTCGGAACGTACTTCCGGTAGCACATGAAGTGCATCAAAAGCCATTCCATTGTCAACGGCTCTGGTAAACTTAAACTTAAGTGACAATATCTCCTGCTCGAATCACTCATCCCAATGATCACTTCATTGGCACTGGTCCAAAAGTAGAGCAAACTGAGAACATGTTCAAATCTCGGGTCAAAGGTCATCATGTATTTATAAATACGGCATATCTGAACTTCTGCCATGGCCAGCTTGTGGGAAATAAGACGAATGGGTATGCTGGGACCCCCGGAAGAGTTAGTGTACTCAAGTCTCCAAGTGTAGTCATCAGGATCCTTGTCCAAAATGGTGAAGACCTTCGGATCCTTTGGAGCCTTCTCAATGTTGTAAAGCAACTGACATGTTCGTTCCCTGGGGACCCATGAATAGCTGGATGGAAACTCTGGAGGTGATATGGTCCGGTACAGATACACAACTAAATCTTCCATATCGTCGGAGGAGGAGGAAGATAAGGTGGTTGTGAGGTTCAGGTGCCATGTTCGGAATACAGCCAACTCTGCTGAGGGATCATTGCAACTTAACAATGCCTTCAATGAGGATACCGCTTTAGTAGTCTCCGATAATAGATGATCCGGGATAACCACGAGTTTTCTAATGGACAAGTATTGAGACTGGAGTGAGGAATTTTCCGTTTCAGGTGTGGTTGTAGATGGAGGATGATGAGAAGGTGAGCTGGATTCACAATTTTTTTTGGAGCGATGATCTTCGGGTTCGGATTGCGACTCCCTTCCTCTTTTTCTTGAAGGAAGTGACTCCAAAGTGTTTTGGGATTTCTTGTACTTTCCTGGTAGCAATGCATTCACTGTGTCAAAACAAAATAGTTAGTAATTAAATAATTTTAAGTAAACTAATTATACTATTTTGTATCCTTTTATTTAGTTAGCTTGACACTCACACTCCAAGTCCAGCATGTCAAGGGCTCTTCTCACTTGAACCCGTTGATTGTCAATGAGCAGGTCACCAGAAGAAAGGCTATCAATCCCGGTCAAAACTTCATCCACCTTAGACCTGAGTTCATAAAAAATATTAGAATAAATTATTAAATAGTTAGTTATGTATACACAGTTTATATTTAAATATATAGCTCATTTTCTATACTAACCTGCTTTCAAACTGGATGATCCCAATCCTTGGCCGATCCTCCCACCAAACAAAGTCAGTCACCAAAGTACACTGATTCCTTGTTCCAAAATACTCAACAATTTTTTGAGCATTCACCGCAGTCAAATCATAAGTAGTAAATACAACTAAACTACAATCCTTTAAATTATTATTTAAGTCACTATTAACGAGTTGCTTGCATTCCTTTCTGGCCAATTTCTGATGACCATCCTGAGTTAAATGATCCAACCATATTTGTGTACCACAGAACTCTTCTTCACAAACTGAACAATTTAGTAAATACACTGGTGATAATGATGATGATAATGAAACCATGTTGTCAATTATTTAGTAGTTACTTTTGGAGATAAAAAACGACAGGACAGCATATATTAGTATATGGAGTTTTATGAAATGATTTGTTTTTATTTCAGCAGAGCAGACGAAGAAAACATGTGCTTCTCGCACAGCTGTTGACTCACAAAAGCAAGCGGCTCGGCTGCGGTAAAATATTGGGATGGCTTATCATTACAGATATATGCAGTTGTTGCATGAGTCTTTGTTAATCTTGCATAGTCGAGTGAGTATGTAATATACTTTTTTGAAAGAGGGCGTCGGTTATTTTGTTATGATTAGCAATTCAGTAGATTTTTTTTTTGCTGGATATTTGTCGATAAAATTATATCTAATTAATTTAGATTAGTTTAAATTGATTAAATTGGTGACTTGGAAATTGATTTAACATCCGATGCTTCAAACCTAACCGATTTTTTCTTTATATTTTCCATCGAATATTTTATTATCGAATAAAAACATCGCATTGAATATAAATTGGTTTGGAGGTGAGTGAAATAATTTTTCCATTAATAATTTATTTGCTTTCTTCTTTCTGCTATTCTATAAAAAAAATCCATTCATATTGGGCATTTCGCACGAAACTTTTTACGAGCTAAATTGAGTTTTTTTTTAAAATTATAACCAATTTTTTTTTTACAACCAGCCAGAATTTTTTTTCTGAATGAACGTGGAAATGCCTAATAGTTCCTGAAAGCTTCACAATTATAACAAAACATTTAAAATTACAATAAAATAATACTTTCCTCGTTTTAGTTTGATAAATAAATATGTAGCTAAATAAAGTGCATACTCATATGAGCATCGTTGAACTTACCCAATTTTCTTTTGCAATATCCCATCTTTTATTTATTACTTCTTTCCGTTTGTCTATTTCATTCTAAAAAAAATTACGTACACGTGTTTATTTTTATTTTTTTTATTTATTTTTACTAAATAACCTCTTCTTGCTTACATAATAACGTCGAAAAGAGAACTGGGAACAATTAATCATGTGAAACGAAGTTAATTTTATCCCACTTCCATAAATTCTTCAATTTATTTTAGCCATCCATAACAAAAATGTTTAATAATCGTGTACTCAACGAACGCAGATCTTTATTCATTTATTCGAGAAAAAATACAAATGAATCACTTCAAAAAACAAAACAATTTATGATGTCTGATTTTTAGTAGACATCCTTTTTCACATCCGTTTTCCAACAAGTTCAATATTAAGTAAAACACTAAGAAGCTTTGGCTCACACGACACGTACACAAAAATATATATAAAAACACATTTATTCATTATAATTTGTACTTTGCATTGCATAATTGCTATGCGCAAGTTTTCGTTAATGGAAAATGAAGAGGTAAACTATATTTTCAGAATGGTTTATGATTTAGCACAAAAATTAAGTTCGACGTTAACTAACTTAAGCACAACTTAAATATCGGTGTTTCAGGGACGATCCCACATCAATAGCTGTTCAACTTCTGCTGAATCAATATTGACTGATAGCAGATTTTTTTTTTTTTTCTACAAAACCTGCCTTTAGGCCTGCGAAATTTTGCATTGCTTTCAAGAAGCTAAAATGGGTAAGAAAATTGTGTTCAAGCCTAGAAATGATGTGCAATTATATTAGATCATCTATCGATTCCCAATATCTTATTTTGTATTTTTAAACTACATTTCCCAACAATATTTTTTTTACCTTTTAGCCCAAAACCGAAGCCACGTGTGGCTAACCAATGCCTTTGAAGAAGAAGACGTGGAAAGTGCTCTTGTACTTGCTGAGTCGCTGAGGACAACAAGGACAACTCGATCAACTGCTGTGATTACTTCTCCACATGTGTCAAGTAGCAGAAGGTATGCACTAAACGTTGTACTTAAGTATTTGCTTAGTATAAGAGATACATAGATAGATTTGATAGATTATTTAAAACAAAACTATAACAATCAATTCATGTCAATGTTTTCAGAGCTGCTCTTCGGATGAGTTTTGATGCCGTGTTTGTCATGGAGAAGGACAGTATTCCTGAAAAGTGTTGCCAAGCTAGCAAAGACGTCCAAGCATTGATATTTGCATTTTCTATGGTTTTCTTCAAAAAATGCGTATTCCTGTCACCAAATACCTTGGTAAAATTTAATTCTTCTGGACTTTTAACCTTACGTCCTTTATTGTACATAAAACATTGTGAGTTCATGCAGTCAAAATATATTTAGGTGTCATAAATTTTAAAACCGTTCAAATTAAATGTTTGTAGAATTACATCTGTTGAAGTTAGTTAAAAATGCATTATTTTGAAAAAAAAAAAACAGAATGGTTAGGTTATTAGTCTAGAATGCACTCTTGTACAATCCATGTAAACTGGAACATGCTATAAAAATACAAAGCGGTATTTTAATTTTGTTTAATTTACTACCAAAAGGTGTTGGAAAACATTGACAAGATATTTGATGACGAAATGGAATTCAAAACACGACCTAAAGTTCTCTCGGGTACAACCGTTCCCAGCCTTTTTATGATTTCCCCACAGCGTCATTTGTGGAAACGATTGATCAAGCATATCCAAAATCTGAATAATGGCAAGTACTAAAATTCTTCATATGAGCTATTGTAAACTTACGTTGGTACTGTGAGCTACATGAACTTCTTATATTTTAGGTGTAGTACCATCTGAAGAATACCTTTGTGAATTGCTGACGAAACAAAATGTGAAGTTGGAAGCTCTGCTAGAAGCTCCTATAGAAACCTTGTCCCTAAAAACTGAATATTTGTTGACGGCGTATGTTTCCTTAAAAATGATTTCAGAATCTTGGAATCTTGCATAGTAAACTAAATTAATTTGTTTATTATGCCAATGTATATTTCAGGATATCTCCAAGACCTATTATTGAATTTGTTGATATTGATATGCGTAAAAGTCCTGCTGAGAAATTAAGGCTTCTACAAGATCAAGAACTTGGACTTACTGAAAGGGTAATCAAATATACAGTGTAATTTTCGTTTTTCGTTCCTATATATTTCGCTGTTTGTAAACTTTCGTTTAATTATTAAAACGATACTTTAGCTCATTACGAAAGTCTGGTTGGACATTTATGGGAACGTAAAAAACCGGTTGAATGACCTTGAAAACCTTGAGTTTCCTCTCCACGACGAAGAAAGTTGTGGTTATGTAAACGAACCAATAGCAATTATTGGAATGAGTTGTCGGTATCCAGGAGCAAATAATTTGAATGAATTTTGGAATCTGTTATATGACGGCAAAGAAGGGATTTGTGAGCCTCCAGCATTTCGTTGGACAAAAGAACATTCCCTCAGAGTTTCTCAGAATGACAGAAAAACAAACGCTGGTTTCTTAAAAAGCTCAGTTGATGAATTCGATGCGAAATTCTTTGGAGTTAGTCCAAAAGAGGCAATGTTTATAGATCCTCAAGCCAGACTTCTTCATGAAGTTATATGGGAGTCTCTTGAAGATGGTGGAATAGATCCTTTAAGTTTATACGGAACTCACACGGGGATATTCACAGGAAGCTGGATGAACGATTACAAAGACATTGTCGAAAAATCGACAGACTATGAATTTTTCCGAACTTATATGGGAAATAGTATGGGTGCAGTAGTGGCAAGATTGTCATTCTTTTTGGGATTGACAGGACCAAGCATTGCTACAGAGAGTGGCTGCTCATCAGCTATTGTCGCTGTGGATTTGGCCGTAAAAAGCTTACGCAGTAGGGAAACCAGTTTGGCTCTTGCTGCTGGTGTGAATCTTCTTTTGCATCCGTTTACTACAGATATGATGAACTACATTATTTCACCAAATGGTCGATGTAAAACGTTTGATGCCAAGGCAGACGGTTTTGGACGTGCTGAAGGATGTGGCGTTTTGGTGCTAAAGAGAATGAGTGATGCACTAAGAGACAGGGATAACATTTGGGCGATAATAAGAGGGTCGGCTGTTTCTCAAGAAGGACTAAGTAGGAGTATGGGGACTCCTACAATTCATTGTGAGGCACTAGCTATGAAACTGGCATTGAAAGATGCAAATATAGAGCCAGAGCAGGTCAGTTTTGTGGAAACTCATGGAACTGGAACTGCTGTAGGGGATCCCATGGAAATTGCTGCGATTTCAAAGGCATACAACTCAGCTGGCAGAAAAGAGCCTTTAATTATTGGCTCGGTGAAGACGAATGTGGGGCATACTGAGTCATGTTCTGGGATTACGGGCATAATGAAAACAGTACTTGCCATGCAGCATCAACTCATTCCAAAACATCTAAATTTGGAGGAGCTCAACCCTGAAATATTTTTGGACTCTATACCAGCCGTGATTCCTTTGGAACCTATGGAATGGCCGAAAGTTAAGGGAAAACCGAGATATGCAGGAGTAAGCTCATTTGGGATTACTGGAACGGATGGACATGTGATACTTGAAGAAGCACCGGATTATAAATTTCCAAAGTTTTGTTTAGGAATGGAAAGACCTGTCCATATTATGAAAATTTGTGGGAAAACTGATGAAGCTCTACAAGAGCTTTTATTAAAGTACAAAGATCAGTTTAACGAAAAACCTAAAATATTGGATGGGCAGAACGACTTTGCAAACGCTGCCTATTCTGCTAACGTTGGTCGAGCTGGATTTAATCATCGGGCTGTTATCGTGACCAGCAACTATAAACAAGCTGGAATGATCCTCGAAGAAACTAATTATCTCCGAGGTGAAATTAAAGAAACTGAGAAAACGAGCAATCAAATTTGTTTTCTTTTTACCGGTCAAGGATGTCAGTATAAAGGGATGGCTAAACTATTGTACGATACGAGCCCAATTTTTTGTGTACATTTTGACAGTTGTGACAAAATTCTTAAACGACTTTATAATTTGTCAATACGAGACGTTCTTTGGGAAAGTGATTTTCCAGATGAGAAAATTTCTAGGACAATTTACAGTCAAACAAGTATATTTTGTGTGGAATACTGTCTTTTCAAATTATGGCAAAGTTGGGGGATAGAACCCAATTATGTTTTGGGTCACAGTCTTGGGGAATTTGCGGCTGCTGTTGCTGCTAACATTTTAACGTTTCAAGATGCTCTCAAACTTGTTGCGGAAAGAAGTCGTTTAATTGATTCCCTTCCCAGAGGAAGTATGCTTGTTGTTATGGCTTGCAAATCGACAGTGGAACGATTGCTGACATTGGCCAATTGTGATTTGGACTTTGCCGCTGTAAATCATCCAGAACAAACTGTACTTGCTGGCAACACAACTGAAGTACAAAAATTTCTGTACTATCTTAATGGCAAGGAAATAAAAGCAGTTTTGTTAGAAGCTTCTCATGCTTTCCATTCTAGACATATGGATCCCATACTAGCTCGTTACAAGGCGATTTGCGAAACGATTGTCTTCCAGAAAGGAAACAACGTACAATATATATCCGGACTGAAAGGAAAACTAATTTCAGATCCTTCAGAAATTAACTCAGATTACTGGACACGTCACACTCGGGAAAAAGTAAACTTTATCGATGCATCTGATGTTGTTAATTTAGCAAACGTTTCTCACTACTTGGAAATAGGACCTCAACCCGTTCTATCAACTTTTATAATGTTAAATAATCAAAATAGGGAACATTTGAAAACCTGTTTACCTTCACTTCGTCGTGGAACAAACGACTGGGAAACGATTTTGACAACACTTGGAAAACTGTACTTGTCAGGATTCAATGTAGACTGGGAGGGATTCGATAAGCCATATATTCGAAGTAAAGTAGCACTACCTTTTCATCCTTTCAACCGAAAGCCATATTGGGTGGATTGCAATAAAAAGTCAGCCTTATCCCTACATCCATTGCTTGGGGTTAAAATGAACAATGCTTCAAATCTGAGCATATTTGAAAACAATATTACCACGAACCACATACCTTATTTGAAGGACCACTGTATCGGCAACAGAATCATATTTCCTGGAGCAGCATATGCCGAGATGTGTTTATCAGCGGGGTACTGCGTGGCAAATGGTTTTGTTGAACAACTGGACGTTCCAAGAAGGGCTATTAAATTAGAAAATCTTCAAATTGAGACACCACTTGAATTTAAGGAAGGACAAAGTTGCTGCTTACAAGTTATTGTGGATCTTCCAAACGACACAAGTAACATCCCAACTGAAGGTCATGGATTCCATGTGAAAATATTTCATCCGGATAAATCTCTTGAAGATTCGACAAAATGGGTACTCCATGCATCCTCCACGTTTCTACCAGTAGCTTCGACAAAACGCGTTTTACGCCATTTTAGTCCCGAAAAGATTCAAACAATTTTGTCGAGTGTTGAGCCCACAGATCCGCAACACTTTTACAAACGAGCTGAAGACATGGGCCTAAAATTTGGTCCAAAGTTTAAACAAATTGAAAACCATTGGAATTTGCCGTCGACCCAAAATAATAATACAGATGAAGTAGTTGCCAAAATATCTATACCAGAAGATCACCATAAATATCTTCTTCATCCACTTACAATTGATGCAGCTATTCAAGCCGCCATTTTGACAAAAATTAATTATAACCATGTCACAAAACTCAAAGTTCCCATTCGCGTAGGCTCCTTAACCCTACTTAGTAATGTGGATAGGACTTCTAACACATGCCTCTACTTACACGCATGGTCTGAAAACGAAAAATTACAGTGCTTTCTTTTTTCGAATCTCAACACGTTCACACCAATTGCCTTCATAGAGGATATAGAAATCATTGACACTACCATAAAAACTGTGGAATCGGTTTTAGAACAGCAATCCAGTAGTTTCCCGGAAGCTTGGGAGGAATGCTGGAAAGTTATTCCAGGACCGTATACAGATCGCCTCGAACTAACTCCAATCGAACATCTGTTTTCTCAGGACGAGTTTAAAAAAGAACTTGGCGCTTTATGTGAAACCAACCCGAATAACGTGGAACTGATTTTAAAAACCAATCGTTTAATATATCTTTACATATTAAAGGCATTGCACGATCTGGGCTGGCAACCTACATTTCACGATGAAAATATTAATATTGTACAGTTTTGTGAAAAGTTTCGCATTGCCCCGAAGTATCGAAAATTGGTCCGTTTTTACTTTACCGTGTTTGAGGAAGAACAACTCTTTGATTATGATAGTAGTAGAAATACATGGAAAATACTTTCTTTGCCACCATCCCACAAGGATATTATACTTGAAGCAGATCAATTAACGATGCAACTGAAACATACTAAATCTGATCTTGCTGCTAGTATTTATGCTCGAATATCCCAGTCACTTCCAGTCTTATTAACAGGTCAAGAATCAGTATTGGATATTCTTTTTCCAACGAAGCCACAAAACGAACAATTTTCCGCTCA
>JAQFZG010004865.1:0-11115 GCA_034695465.1 Entomobrya nicoleti
TTTCTGCAAGTTAGAAATCTTCATGGATACAATGGTACATTATCGTATACATGCCATTTGTATGAGATTGCGTCTCTATGTACCCTGTGTCCCAAGTACAGGGAAAAACTGGAAAACATGTACAAAATATGTCTGTTTGATTTAGCAGCGCATGAATACTTCAAAGGAAATTTTTAATGAGTATTACTCCACAAATGAATGGTGCGGATTCAGTACATATCTAACGATTTCTAAACTGGTATGTACACTCGCAACAAAAAACAGCTTAAACCATAAAACCTTAAACGTTATTTATTTGGTAAACACTTTAGTCAAACAACTCTTTGTTTAGTATGCACTCTTCATTTTAGCCAAATATTAAATCTTGCTTAAATTATAAGTGTACTAATTTTGTATTTAGACTTAGGTCAAAACTTTCTCACTTACACCAGAGTCAAGGGATCTCTCAAAACTGCGTCTGGTCTGTAGCCATCGACAAGGCGTTATGACACAAACTTTGACATGAAGGTGAGAATAAATGAAGACAAGATGGACGTTAATTCTATCATCAACTTTGAGCGAGTAGTTCACTGCAATGTTTTCAAATTTCGCGGAGAGTATTAGCAACTATCTGCACCGATTCCACTATTTTGGGATCCGACAATTGTCTCAAGTATGAGTCTACGTGGAACTATGACGAAGTCTAATTTTCTACTTATTGCACAACAACTTATATGTTAAGGTGATTTTGAAAAACACAAAAAGCTTACAAAGTTTAGAGTTGAGAAAGTTGGACCATTCAATTAGTCGATCGACTTTCCAGTTTTTAAGGGAATTGTCCAATTTGAAAAAAATTAGTATGTATGGACAAGTTACATTGACAACTAGGCGTGAATTCACACGACCAAGTATTCCTTGGAGAATTGGAACTAATTATTGGCATGGTGGCGAATCTTCGCGTTAGAAGCATTTTTTTAAATGAAATTGAAATCATTTTTTTGCACAATTACATTGTTCCACTGAAAAAAAAATTCTCGTCTACCAAAATTTTGTATAAGATTTTTACTTCTACAATTTTAATGTTTCTTTTAAATGATTTCAGTTAGGAATAAATTCCCAATGAAATCTGATTTACTTGTCATCTTTATTCGTACAAATTGAGGGCCCGACAATAGAATAGGCCCATCAAGGAAAATTGGCGGTTGAATTTGTATATTACAAGTCTGTGTATTCATATACACATTTTATAACCGACAATTTTCCTTGATGGGCCTTTTCTATTTTCGGGCCCTCAATTATTCTCCTGAAATGACCTTTACAATGAAATGGAAAAATGTAAGCACTTTTCACAGAAAAAATAAGTATGTTCTCTAATTTAAAAGTTGTTTCTGCAAAGTCTTTGGTTTAGTAGTAAGAATTTGTGTGAAATTAGTCGTAGGCCAAAAATAATTTAGTTAAAATAGTTTATAACTTGTTCGTTCGTTCGGGTATCGTTACTGGTTCTACTGGTTGGGAAAACAACATGACGATCATGACGAAAAAGATTTAGATATCTTGAAAACATGGTTGTGATATGAGAACATTGATGCATGGGTCAAGTTACAAAACTTATATAAGTTTATTTCATTTTGTCAGTAATAATGTATTTTAAGAAGATAATAACAAGATAAGCTAAAAAGTCAATCAATTAAAAAGCTACTAGATTTAAGTTAACCACAACGTGTAAAACGTTTTGTAAATTGTATGAATTATTAAAGTGAAAAGTTTTTTATGGAATTCGCTTCTTATTAGTTATTATATTTATACAATTTTGTATCGAAGGATAAGAAAAAGCTTGCTTACAAGGGATTATCTCAAGTTATCTGTAAAAAAAGTGACATGACAATGAATATTTGAATAACTACGAGTAATATTAACAATAATTCATTTGCTAACAATTAAAATCTAATTACAAAAAAATATAATCAAGTGGTGGGTCTGCTTATGTGCACTGAACTTAACCTGTTATTTGGCTATTTATCTAGAGACATGTCATTAAATTTAAGCTTCTTCACATATTTACATAAATACTCATTGAGAAAATAATAAAGAACTTATCAGCGCAGCAGAGAAATCGTTTGGATTTAAAAAGTACGCGATTCACATTAAATTATGATACTGCTATTTTACCACACTTTATTTACAGGGAATTTAATAGCAATACTCAAGACTATACAAAATTTGAAAAGCTGGTATCCCATCTCACTTTAGTCAATTAACCGTATTTAAATATCTGTAAGGCTGTTAGGGTTGACCTTCCGAATTTTCACCGTCCCGTTCCTCCAGTTTCTTCATGAAGGCCGTGCGAACCTTTTCCATTAAAAGCTGCTTCAGTTCGGCAGGAACTTTTGCTAAAATATTCAAATATTAACAGATTATTACTAAATTAGCTTTCAACTAATATTCTTGCTTTATCCACTCATAAAGCCAAAGCATCCTTTTTTTATCTGTCTACAAGTATTTACCTCGTGCTGATGGTGAAACTGCTTTAACAATGTCATCAGTGCTCACATTTCCCACTCCCTTCTCCTCAATTACTTTTTGGCACATTGAGTTAACCTCCTCCTTCCAACTGCTCTCCAACAGCAGATTAGTGAGCAAGTCTTTTAGCCTGTGAAATAAACGAATGAAGCATTTTTATAACAATTTTAAAAATATTTCACAAACTTGATCACAAACTTCACTAGAACTAGACCTCTCCTGTACACTCACAAGTAATATTATTTAAAACATTAGTTTATTAAAGTAATTAGCAAATTATTTTTACTTGTCTGCCTCTCTATTCAACAAGTTCCGAACTTCATTTGCCTCCTTTGGATCCATTGTGCCGGTACAAACTTATCTAGCTCAACAAGTTAAAGTTAAAATTGATTTTCATTTGGATTAGTAACACGAACAATTCTACCATTATCCAGGAAGAAACAAGTTTTGTGTAAACACTAAACAAAACAAACCAACAAAAGAATCAAGCATTACAGAGAGACATATGACATTTAAAAAATATTTTCGCCCCGAAGGTCTGATTTTAAATGGGGTAGACTGCAACACAATGTGTTGTCATTTTTCTAGTAGTGTGGCTAAATGCACTGTGCTAAGTATGTAGAAATGCTATTTATCTGTTACAAGGAACACTTCCCAAGTGTGAGTGGCGTAGAGCTTAACAAAATGCGGATTCTAGGACAGTTTTTATCGAAGATTAAGATTCCGAAGTGGGTTTGCTGTAAAATTTACATTTGGTTTTTGCACCAGTATGGCATTTACACCCGTATTTTAAAAAAATGCGTAGTTTGTCAGCAGTTTACATGGATATTACGGGCTTGTCATAATAAAAATTTATCAGAAATTTACTTAAAAGCATAAATATTCAATAAATTCATCATAGAAATACAGTCTAGTGTTTGTTCAAATTGCATTACAAGTATTTGAAGGGAAATTGATGCGTTGGAGTCATAAGATAAGTACTAAAGCAATAATCTAGTGTCAATTTTACAGCAAAAAGTCTTCGGAATCTTAATCTACGATAAAAACTGTCCTAGAATCCGCTTTTTGTTAAGCTCTACGCAACTCACACTTAAGAAGTGTTCCTTGTTACTGTTAGTTTGATTTGGTATAAGAAAATTGTTGCCCAATACTACCAAAGTCTCGTTTCGCTAATAAGTGGTAGTTAGTTATACTCTCGACTTTCATACATTTGAAAAATATTCAAAAGAAATAATTAAAAAATGTATAGATTTATATTACAAAATAAAATTCGCAATTTGGATCTTTTAACGAAACCGGTCATCGCAATTTTATAATCATTGTTAAACAAAAAATGTGCCTCAAAAGAAACACTTTGACTTAAAATGTCATCATCGGTCCATTGTAATAAAGCTAAAATACCTAAAACTTAAAGCTTGGCTAAATATTTTGAACTTTTACAATTACAATAAGCGAAGCAATATCGGTGACGTGACCTTATTTTAATTGAAGTAGTTACGAGAGTTCTAAATACCTGTTCTACAATGACAAAAGTGAACAAATTATTTACAGGTTTGTATGTATATATTAGCGTTTGGTTAATGGCCTTAACTTTTAATAACCAGTTTGCAATAAAACGGGCGCAACATGATCATAAATTTTTCGTCGCAACCACAAGATTTGTGTACATTTGCATTTATCCATCCTTTGGTTTGCTTGATGTTTTGCACTGTGTAAAAACACAACTCAGCTTATTTCACAAACAACATGTTTGAATACAATAAATATACCATATTATTCTTTTAGTTATATTTGAAAGCTATTTTTTGAAAGCTCAGCTGGATAGACAAATGAAAACCGGCAAAACTACCAAGATGGAAATACAAATAATAAAGTGAAAACGACCACAAGAAAATTTACGCAAATAAAATGGATTATTAATTTATTATAATTTCACCAATGAAGATTTAGCAAAGATCAATTAATTTTTTATTTGTTTATTCAATACGAATTCAACATTTATATGTAAGTTGTTTAAAAATCACATAAGTATACATTTAAATTAATAAGTAAATTGTGGAATATTCAACAAATCAATTTTTCTCTATTTAAATTTTCAAAAACACATCAAATTTAATGACGAACAATTTATTCTAATAAATTCCTCATTTCCATAATCTTGGTCGATAAAATAAATCAAATGAACAAGTAAGCCAGTTAGTCAGAACGGGATCAGGACATCAAATTTTGTTCTTTCTTTTCTTCATTTGTTATATGTTGAGCCAGGCTCCCCACAGAGTCGAATTCTACACCACACTTGCATAATTTTGGATTGTCCAAGTAATCCCAATTTGTGCCATGCTTGCGTTCCCCATACAGATGTTTATACTTGACTATATCCCTCAACGTTTGGGAAGCCCCATTATTGTCGGTAGTCCAACCAGTTGTTGTAGAGCTAGCACCAGCTGGATAGACTGCTTGGGTTTGACCTAACTCTTTGCATTTAGAAAGCATGTGATTGACCTTCAATAAAAGTTCTCGGTTTCCTTTTTCCACTCCATTTTTCATTTTCATGGATAGTTCCTTCAGCAATCCATGAAACTTCTCCACTTCCTTCCCATCTTTAAAAAGCCCCAAATTTAGAACAAATTGAGAAGAAGAATAGTCCTTTCTTCCCATTTCTGCCAAATGCCCAATCAAAGTTCCCATTTCCTTGGATTCCAAAACAGAATATATATTATGGTTCACGTGCTTCTTCACTAGGTAACGTAATTCGTCATCTTTTGTCTTTAGTTGACTTTTTAACTGGTCAATTTCCTTTTGCTTTTGACTAACCAACCCATTTTGCAGCTTGTTAATCATTTCAGAGATTCGGTTGCTCTCAGCTTGTTGGTGGACATCCATTTCGAATGGGAGCGGAGTTGGAATGGGGGGTTCAGGGGTCCAGAAAATGCTTGCAAATTCATCAGGGACGTTTTCCCAAGGAAATGAGGCACTGTTTGGATCACTCATTTTTATTTAGCACAGAGTTAAGATCACTTAAAAATCCCAGGGGATAAACTTGCAGTGTTTTATTAAATTTATTAAACTGGCAATGCTAAAAATATTTAATAGAATATGTCTGTTCATATCAGAATGCAAGTCATAAAGAATTACAACAAGTCGTTAAATTTGGCAATGACAATAGAACAGTAAGCCAATTGTGCGGCATTCAAGGTGTTAATTTATGTAGATAACGAGAAGAATGTAAATTCTGAGAAGTAACTACAAATGCGGCGAATTATGAGATATACTTTGATGTATACATTTGTATGTATTTATATGAATGTATGTATGGGTAGTTAATGTGATCAGCTGTTTATCCTGTATCAGAATCGACAATAAAAAATATTGCGATTTAAAATGCATGTGACCCCCTATATCTCAGGTCACGTTTGACCCGCGGGTCTGAAATTAAATCCTATAAAAGGGCTTCCCCTAAGATGTCTATATACCAAGTTTGATGTCAAGCGGTCAAGTAGTTTTCGAGATATCATGTTTACAGACAAATGGGTACACACAGACGGGATAGTAATCTCATTAACTACCAAACTTCGCATTCGTAGTTAATAAACAATGGAAATTTCTCTTTTTTTGTGGATCAATGCAGTGATGTAAAACATATCTGAACATATGCATCTAAAAATTGCGCCAATAGTAAAAAAATATATATATTTACTAAATTCATTCCAGAAGCAAAAAAAAATAGTATACAAGCTGTATAAAGTTTCAAGCTTACACAATCACCTATTTTAATATTTACCACGTCATCATCAAACTACATAATTTCAAAAAAAAATGGCACTCCCAAACCAAATCGTCATTTTATTTTTAACTGTCATCTGCTCTTCCTACTCCGCATCTGCAGGTGAGTAAAATATTCATAAAGGTTTTACTCAAGTTGTGTATTAAAGTTTTAAATGAACTCTACACTATTACAGGCATTAGCTGCTACAATTGCTTCTTTAGTGATAACCCGCTGGCAGAAGAGCTGCCGCAGTATGACGCATCCTGCGCCACAAGCCAACCAAACAGCAGTCTGTTGAAAACTTGTGATATAGACGAACATTGTGTTAAGGCGTTTTTACAAGGCAAATATAAAGTATTTGACAGAGGATGTCTGCCCATTTATGGAAGTGGTATTTCAGCAAATGAGTGTCAGGAAAGGAGTAACACAACCAAGCTGACCAAGGGGACTAACGAAGTACTAAATGCTTTTGTACCTAAGGCGACTATGATATTAGGTGGCAATATAAGCTCAGCAAAACTTTGTGTTTGTAACAAGGACAAATGCAATTTTAGTTCAAGGGTTTCGGCGTCTATGGGAGTAGTTACGACATTATTTTTATTGATAAGTGGGTATTTGAAATTATTCCACTGAATATTAATTATTATTATTTATTTTATTTGGCGAAAAATTTAAAATAATAAAAATTATAAAAGTGGCTTGATCTATAAATAATTGTGTTCATAAATTATTCTACGTTATAATATTTTCCAATTGGGTATCTGTGGACAATAGCTATAAGTGCACATCACCTCCTTCATTTCATCAAATTCCGGATCTGAACTGACTTTATTGTAAAAATGGAACATGATATTTATTGACAACTTCTTGCACTTTTCCATATAACCAAGTCAACACAACGGCATGCATGCACTTATAATACTTATATATACGCAATCAGGAAGATGACGTATTACAATGGAATGTATGACGCAATGCATTTACTCATGTTCTAGCCAATTTCTCATGCAAAACTGCTACTCCACTCGCAAAAAACTGCACAAGACTAGACTGTGACGTTGTTCTAGACTACACTGAGTATTTACTAGACAGTCAACATTTCGCAGGACAAATACACGTATTTTGTCGCAGATCTCATGATGTCCCATAAAGATTAGCTTACATGATTAGATTAGCATTGAGCCGTCTTGCTCTGGACCAAGACTTGCACTTGGTAAATATGTTGTGTCACTTTGCACCGTACTTCGTGTAGCAAACTAGTATGCATATTTAGAACTGAAAGGTGATGAGATGAGAACTTATTCAGTAGATAATATTTCTATGAATATTGTGCAGCTTTCTGATTTTGATATTTTAAGATCATTTAACAAAATGTAATGGCCATGCAAGCTATAAAAGTAAAACTGCATAGCTTATTCGGATGCTGTGGTGAGATAATAATGAAGAGGCATATAGGAAAGCTCATAAAATGCCTAAAACTCTTTATACAATTTATAGAGTAAATATCCCCAAAAAAATGCTGCACTTTTAGCATAATTGCAAATGAACTTGAATGTATAAATGCAGTTCCTTCCCAAATTAGCATCTCGTCTTTTCATTTTAAAGTCGATTTTTACAAGATATCATGTTGTTGTTGTTTATACAACTGTATTTATGATATTGTCATATAACTAATTAAATTGTGTTGGAGACGTAGAGTAAAAACAAATATTATGACTTGCGTCACTTGTCTTTTGGAATTCTGTAAAGAGCATTGCATAATATCCATACATTTATGTATTCATCTACACTTTCGACTGCCCTGTTAGTGTAAAATATCTTCTATTTTCTTCAACTGAATTCTTTTTTACTTACCTCGTTTTAAACAATCTGAATTCGTAATAATGGGTACTTACACAACAATACATACTAGCATTTTAGACTCAAACGAAGAATCCAGAAAAGTAATTGCTCTTTTGTACATGACTTTTTTCTACATGGCATGGCTTTTGCAAATTTTGCAACTCAGCGCAAAGTTGCGTAGCATCCATAAAAACGATACTTAAAATATTTTACTACTTTATTCAACCGTATTGTTCACAGATTCTTTGTTGATATATTGAGATCCTTCTTTAGATAATATTTTATGATAGATTTCATGCCAAGTAATAAACACAAATGTGCTCTGACTTACATTCAACAATTTTGATCTGCTGTGTTAATGGGTTAGAGTGAGTAAGCCAGATTGGAAACGAAACGACAAGCTTTTATCGTTTCAATTTCAGCCAGTCCACCATTTACACCCTAATCCATCCATCCATTGTGAATGTGCATCGTTCTCAATTAATTTAACATCATAAGCAATTAAACTAGCATATTCGATATTTTACCGAAAAAATCATGTTTATGATTCACGTGAGCATATTTCATTTGTGTTTCCTTGACAATGCTAATTAAGCTTTAAAACATAAACGGATGACTCAGAAATAAAAAATAACAAGGCCAAAACCCAAGGCCAACCAAATCTCAAATACCCATAAAGTAAAAATACAGCAAGTCGTGATCCAGATACACTTACACTTACATATGTATGTTTGAATAGCATGTTTCTTAGAAGATATCATATTTTGTGATATTTGAGTATGAAAACTTATTATTGTTTTTGTCACGTAAGTAAAAACAAATAAAATAGTGGAAGAGAGTAAGAATTGATTAAATATTATGATTGTGTGGAACGCTGTAAAGTGCATAATAACAATTTATTTATCTAAACTAGTTACTTTTGGATATCACGTTCCTCGCATCAAAAAATTGTTTGACTTTGTCCCTACCGAATTCTTTTTTTCGTCTTCTTTCGAATTTGTGAGCTCACATACTCAACTCGTAATGAGTACATAAGCATGCTTGCATTTCATACACTAACAAAGAATCCAAAAAAGCACATTTGTCCTGTAACTTGGCAACAACACTTTTCGACGTGATTTAGTCTATTTTGCAACCCAGCGTGCTTGCAAATGCATAGAATCCATAAAAACGATACTTAAAATATTTTACTACTTTATTCAACCGGATTTGTCACAGGTTCTGTGTTAATACATTGAGATGCTTCTTTATATAACGTTTTATGACAAATATTTATTTTAGCGTGCTCTGACTTACATTCAACCTTTTTGTTAGGTGTGGATGCGGTGAACAAGGAAGATTATAACGGAAACGACACGCATTTCTTGTTCACTTTCAGCCAGTTCATCATTCACCATTTACACCCTAACTAGATATCACGCCGTCCTTTTATACAATACACTGATTGAGTGTGAGTTTTAATCGCACTCGGTTAGATTTTAGAAATATGCCCATAAAATATTATTCTGATAGCTTATCTAATGAAACGCTAATCAAGTGGACATTATCTGACTGAGAGAAATTTAAAGCGAGACAACACTACCCTCAAAGTGCAAATCAGATTTTGTTTAGTTTAGTTGGCTATTGAACTACTTCAAGATTAAATTGATGTATTTATTTATTTTTGTATTGTTGACAGGCAACAACCCTTTCTTTGACGAGATGGTTAACTATGGAATGCGTAAGGAAAGAAGCTTGTCAAGTGGGTGCTTGAAAGGAAATGTGTGTATGGTAAGCATACCGAGATGGCCATTTCTTGATATCTTTACAGTTTTAGCTATTAAATTACTTATACATGTTGACCTAGCTAATCCACTACTTTCAACAGGCTTAAGTTGCTTGCTTGGTCAAATAGACAACCGTGTCCATTAGAAAAGGAGTCAGTCAACTTTAGCTAAAGGAAGGAATGGAGTGCGTTCAACTTAAATGCCTTATTACTATCCACACCACAGAAATATGAAAAAGTTTTTTATCCAAATTATAAGCCAGCGCAACATGTACACGCACTGGCTCAACTTATCCTTAAAATTATGTTAACTTCGAAACAAATAATTACTGGCGTCTCATCTTGAGGTTAATGTCCAACACAAGACATGGTTTTGAAGGCCTGGGCTGAGAAAAGTTTGTAACTAACTAAATAGTTAAGATAATTATACACTATGTGTATAGAGCTACATTGTTATTAATTAACTATTAAACCAGAATCGAAAATGCAGTAAGAAGCATTTGAATTCAAATGAGTTATTATTGGAATGAGGATAAAAATCAAATGAATTTTCGCGTAAATGTTTTCAGGATAAGTATATCTTGGTTTGGTTATAACAAAAATGACAGTTAAAATCCAATAACTATTATGTTAAAAATGTTAAACCAAACCTGTTTTTGTAGAATTCCCGTTTGTCTGGCACAGTTTTAAGGTTAGGGTCTTTCAAATGAAATATCTGCAGTGCGTTATGAAAAAATGTTAATTTAGTTAATTAGTTAACTGTTGGTTTAGAAATGAGTAGTCATATGTACTGTGCTGGTAGTGCTAATGGTCTTCTATGCGTTCAATGTGGTAACGCAGGGAGAAAATTAAGTACTTACGTCAGGCAAAGCCAAGATTCAATTCACTAAATATGAGAACACTTAATAAAAATTAGTGTAGATTTTTTAAATGATTTTCTGAGCAATGAAAGTTTAACATGGATCATGAGGTCATGACCATTGATATTTATTTAATGTATAATTTAAAGTACGTCGTCCCAATAGGGCCTTTTAAATTTTAAAGCACGTACGTACATATAGCCGCCAGGGTGAAGCTTAATTAGTTATATCATGTTATGTTATATATTATTGTAAATGCGTGTAAATATTATTATTAATTTGCCAAAAGTGGTTTGATGGATTGCTTATTTCGATATAGTGGATACCCAAATTGTTAGAAAGTCATGTCCCATTGAAATATTTACTTATCATATTGTATTCTT
>JAQFZG010004866.1:0-11115 GCA_034695465.1 Entomobrya nicoleti
TGAATCTCAGTATTTTCTCTGAATCAATAATAAATTTCTAAAGCATCCACAGCTATAAACTTTCTCACAAAGGGAACAAACCATTTCATGACTTTGAGAACTACTTCATCTTCCGCGAAAAAATTGTCAATTTTTGCCTCTATTTTGTCGTTCTCATCTTCATAGTATTTGTGAAATAAGTTATGAATGTCAATACTTTCGTACAATGCTTTAACACGGACAACCGACTCATCTGAGTCTCTTCCGTAATGTTCCAAGAGCTCTTCAATTTGATTCTTATTAGTGCACTTCTCCTTCACCATTAAAAATAACCAGGTAAACTGACCTTTTTTTATATCAATATCGGCGCTAGCGGCCGGAGCAACCGTTTTTGGATGAAATATATCGTAGTAGTCATCAACAACCTGAGCTATTAATCCCAAGTCGTTACAAATGGTTTTAATATTCTTGTAAAGCTCACTATTTTTGTCAAACTTGTAGCCAGCGAGGATCAGTGCCGAAAAAACTGGCAGGAAGAAAAAAGCAGTGCCTTTGAGAGAAGCCATTGTGTTGTAATTTTTCAAACTAAGTGAGTCCCAGTCAAGTTTACCGTCTCGAAGATTTTTGACAATGAGATGTTGGTCCAACATGCCCGATTTCAAGAGTGTATTGTCAAAATCGAAAAATACAGCCAAAAGTTGTACATAAATTGGAACTGAATGAGAAAACATTTTTTCGATTGTGAAAAATGTTAGTGTACGCAGTAGGGAGTCGTCGTGGACGATAACGGTTCTCACGTAATTTCGTAATTTGGGCCAGCTCAATTTGCCATACCGCACATCCCCGTCGTCTAAATAGTCGTCTTGGAGGCAAGCGTGAGCTTCAAACTAAAAAAGTGTGAAAATAATGAATATCCTGTAAATAAAGACTAATTATTTAAAACGTTTTTACAAACCAGCTGATAAATCCATCCAACTGACTCAGCCATACGCATTTCTTCGTCACTTATATTTGGTCTGATTATTTTGGTCATCTCGTTAATCATAACTGGCCTATTTACCAAAAACAAGTATTAATATAATCGTAATCTTTTTATTAGAGAAATAACTGTCAAATTTGAAAAATTATTCAACTTACACCATGGTTTTGTCATAGCTGAGCGTCATGTACTCAATCATTCGTTTTGTGTGTGCCTTCACTTCATTCGGATATCCGGACTCGCAAAAAAAATCTTCTATGATTTCGTCGATGTCCAACAAAAACTTTTCTCTTGATGCAGCCATATTTTTGTAGGTTTTTGCTGTACGCGACCGGTAAACAAGCAAACAGAACGAAGTCTTTAAGTAGACAAACTAAAAGTATATTTTAAAACGTCCCTGATGTTCTTAAAATATTACTAATTTGTTAGTATCTTAGACTTTGAAAAAAATACTAAATTTTTAGAGCCAATATTTTTTTAAATGTTAATTTTGTAAAATCTACGCAAAATCCAATTTTTCCAAGAAATTTTTTAATTAATAAAAAGTTAAGAAACCTTTTTGGTCGACTACTAAACTATAAATTTGTGCTGTTTATAATGAAAATATTCCAAAACTTTTTCAATATTTGTGTGTAGTTAATAGGGTCGACGGTTTGAGAGAAACGAGAAATACTTGAAGCTTTACTATCTTCATTGAACGCATGTAGATGTAGGAATGTGTGATACAGAACTGTAAACCCCCTATATATCATAAGATTTTCAAGGTGAAGAAGCTATGCATGTAGTTGACCAATAGTAGATTTACAGCTGGTTACTTAAATATTTACCCTTGATTCACACAATATATAGTTATTTCCAAATTAATGAATGAATGAATTATGCTTCTTATGCAATACTTTTAATTGGGAAAACGTTAGCTGGTATTGAACATCCAGCAAGATTGCGCACTTTCAGAGAGATTGGCTGCTAAGTTGGTTGTTTCCTTACAGTTTTAGATGATTCTTGGATATAATGGCTTTGGTGATGCTGGTAAGAAAGTTCAAAAGTAATGTTTTTTTTTAACGAAGTAGTAATATTTGCTTACAATCCAGTGTACAAATGATTATTTTTGATTCTTCTCTGGATTCAAATAAGTTGACAAAATGGTCTGCATCTTAAAAACACCCAAAGCTAGAACTTTTCCTAGTGAAAAAAGTATATTATTCAAGAATACCATTTCTTCTTGATCAAGATTTCTTGGATTCCTGAGACACATTACTACTACTTTGGTTCAGCCACCATCACATATACGTTCATCCTATCCCTTCCCATGTGTGCGGGTCATGCTGCTGGCAAATCAGAAGTGACACTGCCGTTGCTTAATACAACAACGGTGCTGCTTTATAAAGAAAACACTGCAAAACCTGTAAGCCCGATCCAGTATACAGTCTAGTTGCTATTTTTTCTAAATATATACATTTTCTATATAAAAGGAGACGCTTCAGTACAATGGATCGAGATGCTGCCGATTTCCTGACTTGGGTGGATACACCTAAACTCGAAGACCTCATCGTTACGGCAATATCTAATAATGGCATTCTAACAGACTTATCAGAAGGTCATCCAATATTCAGAGGATATATCGATGTTGAGGATTGGGGTCCGGATTGTGCTTTGTGTGGAGGTCTAGCATGGTCGGATGATGATATCTTCAAATACAACAACCAGCATTTTACGGTGATCTTCGAAAAGACTGCTGAGCAAAAGACAAAGGGAGATCAAGAGAGCTTTCTACGTTGTGTGTATGGCTTTAAGTATTTTCATCGTTATAAGTGTGTTGTTGAACTAATCGTTAGTGATGAAGCTTACTATTAAGCTAAAACATGTAAATCGTGGTCATGCCCGGGCTGCGTCCCTAATTTTTCATCGCAGGTTGTACAAAAGTATAAATATTCAAAGGTCACACCAACAGAAGATAAAGTGTATTTGAGGGTAACTTATAAGAATCTTATCAAGTTTTTTAAAGCTTTGTACCATCTAAATATTTTTTTTATCCTGTGACAATTTACTGAATGTTTTCATTGAACTAATGCTATTTTTTATGGTACCTTTGTTTTCTTCATGTATTTACTTGATGTTGGTTAAGCTGCATGTAAAAATGTGTTGAAATAATCTTTTTATGACTGGATTTCTTTTAAAGATTTTTTAAATGAATTTATGATTTGGTATTGATTTTGAATGTCTGGTTACGATTAAGTATGTATAATTTGATGGATTTTTAATAATTACTGATTTGGATTTGTTTTGCAATAATTTAATACTGTCTGCCTGAAATACTTAAAAAAAAGCATCCACTGATAAGACGTACATACCCATTAGTAATAAATTAATAAACAGGCTAGATAACACTATAAGAGCCACAGAAAACATTATTTCAAAAAAACATTAGCATAAAATTGGTTTTAAACATGGTCGTCACATATTTGCGCTTTGCGTTTATCGCATAAAAATAGTTCACATTTCCAAGCTAGCAATTATAGAGCAATATTGAATTTTCACGTCGTTGAAATTTGTTTTCAAAGAATTTTATATTCCAAACCACTATTCTACCTCAAAGATCTTCTAGATTCAAATCTGTATGGGATCAAACACATGGGAAATGGCAATTTCAAGGCAATCACAAGATAATCATTGAACGGAAGAGATAAATAAAGGTAAATTGTTACCACTGTTCAGAGACTTATCAAAAGATTTTGACAATGTTTTTGTAAAATGGAGCTGTGTACAATTTTGGAATCAATACTTTAAGAAATTAAACCTAATTTAATTTAATTTGGTTTCTAGCTAGTTTTGGAAATCGACAGTTTGATATAACTTACTGTAGCGTTGTTACAATAACAGACTGTATGGATTGAATTTTTTCAAATCGGAACAACAATAAATTCAATTCAAATAGCTGTCTCAGAAAAATATGATCTGGCCAAAACCATTTGGTTCGAAACGTCGACAGGATGTGAACTTTTTAGTTCCTGTTAAAAATCCCATCGCTTATTTTTACTACCTCATATTTGTCTGTAATTTGATTTATTGCGTTAACCCATTTTTAGTACCAATATCAAACACATAACTAGATCTCTCAAGGTTTCCCTTGAGAATTTTTTTATAGGACAAGCACCTCGGGTTCAATGGTAACCGGCAAGTTGTTTCCCATGGAGTATTAAAAGTGATATATTAAGTTGACTTTATTATCAACTTGATTTCATTCATAAAGTTTTACAAGTATTTCATTCATACTCACTCAGTACAGTCTGGAGTTCGTTACCGAGTAAGCAAGTTAAGGTTAATAAGCTATGACACGGAAAACTCGTTTAGCCACGCGCTGGTGCTTATTGCTTCATTTTCAATCTATCAGCTTTGCACTCATATTCAGATATACTGGGTAAAGTCTTGTGTCACTCAGATGTAAATAATTACTTTAAATTAATTTAAAACATAACCCTTTAGTAAAATTAACAGCTTTATAAAATACTTTATCACATTTTTCATTAATCAGCTTAGGATCATATTTGACGGCTAAAATCTACTCAGTAAAGACAAGTTTACTGACTAGTTTTCAGCGTCATATTAACAAAAGCGATAACTCTTCTACTATTTATACAAGTACACTGAAATTTCTTCAGCTCAGTTCCATTACAACATTTTGTCATACAGCTTTACACAATTTAAAATCGGAAACATGAGAGTGAAAACACGTCTTGCTGTCAATCAAATGACAGAAGTGGGCTGGATATTGGCTCTTTCCTGTATTTGTTCATTTATCGTTCTCGTTCAATGTGGCAACATAGAGTTTTTGGGTTATTACTCTCATGCACGTATGGAAAGTAAGAAAATAATACTTTATTAGCCAAATCCTAATTAAAAAATAAATACAAATAATTTAAAAAAGATTTATTCCAAACTCGTTTTTTTCTCTATAGGTTATCCTACCTGGCATATTAATTTCACAAACGAATGTGTAAACCCAAATTCGTATCAAAAGGAAAAGTTTAAATACCAAAATGGTATATCCGATGTTTGCTTGATAACTTTTACCAGTCCCAACTGCGTTTCAGGAAGCAGCCGGAAGCACATGGCCGGTTCTAGGTACAAAAAATAATTATAAAAAAATATTTTATAATATTTTGAAAACAAAGTTAAAAATCACATTTTTCTTCTTAATTCTTATACCAGGATTTCATTTTACTATTCAAATATCAACTCATTCCATTCATGCAACGATAAAGAAGGTGGACCTCAGCTTGACCTTGACATTATCAGATACTATCCTTATGACAGCACAACACGTCCCACTGTCCTTGAAAGTTTCAAGGATCTCTGCTCTTGTATAAATGTGCCCCAATACATTCAGAAAATGGACAAGTGGTCAATCGACAATCATCATAATGACGTTATAGCGTATTACGGACCAAACTGTTTAGGAGTTTATGGTGAACGCTCTCATGGTATATTGCCTGGATTTAATGAATATTCAAGAGAGATGAGTGCCAACGATAACCGTTATAAAGTACAATCTATTGGCCCCCATCCAAATTCTACATACTTTAAAAACAGGTGCTACACTACAAAACCTATGATGACCGCAGAGTTATTGGAAACTACGAATAATCGTCTTCCACAAACTAATGAAATAGAAGACAGTTCAAATAAAAGAAAATCCATCAAGACTAAAGCCGATGATCAAATTGTGTTTTTATGGAACCAAATTTTAAAGACTTTCTTTTTAGCAACAAGCTCAACAAAAACTGTACCAACTTTCCAAAGCCAAATAGTCGTCGTTTTGTGACTCACCAAGTCAGCTCTTTGAAAACAGGTGCTTGTGTTATCCTCTTTTCTGATTTTGAATGTTTGGGATTAAGCACTAAACTGGAAATCGGTGCTCACCCATTTTTATGGAACTGGACGACAAAATCGTATCACACTTGTAACAATTTCGATGGAGGCTCACAACTTCATGTTGACATTTTAGAATTCCACCAAAATCACCAAAATTCCAATAAGCGTGTCCTTGAAGCATATCGGAACGTTTGCTCATGTCATAATGTACCGAAATACGTGAAAGAATTGGATAGATGGTCGGTAGACAATCACGGTAATGAACTGCTAGCATACTTTGAGCAAGATTGTTTGGATACAAAGTGGAGTCCGTTAGTAATTTCAGCGGGGATTAATAATAACTCAATTTACATTTCGGACACACAGCAACAAGACGAAAATAGAAATAATACTTATAAAATCTCGTCGTTTGGTCCAAACCCTAATTCTACATATTTTACCCAAAACTGCCAAAGTAAATCTTCAAAAAATCAGAATCACATTCAAATTGAATTTTTTGCTGGGGAAAATTTCCAAGGTAGTTTAAAAAATAATTAAATATACGTAATTTGTTATTGTTTTTGATGATTTTTAAATGAACTTGTTTTTATGGTTATTTCAGACTTTATATTTGAAAGCCATGCAATATCTGGATGCATAAATTTACCAAAGCCGGACAATCCAAATTATGTAACCTATGATTTCAAGTCAATAAGAACAAGCACTTGTATCATGCTATATGCAAAGCAAAACTGCAAAGAACAAAGTATAAAGTTACTTCCGAATGGCAGTCCCAATTTAAAAACAAGCTGGGAAGCTACCATGACCGGTTCGAATTCACTCGCAGCCTTTTATTCTTCCGTTTCGAATTGGAACTGGAAGACAATGTCGTACAAAGTTTGTTTAAAGGAAGGAGCAACCCCACAACTGGATGTGGACATTGCCATCTACAATATAAACTCTGAAATATCCACTGTTATGGAATCATTAGAATCGTATCGAAACATTTGTTCTTGTCAAAATGTACCAAAATATGTGCAGCTTTTAGAAACGTGGTCTGTGGATAATCACGGGAATTCTCTAGTTGCATATTTTGAACAGGACTGCAAGTCAAATTTATTTGCTCCACTTTGGATTCCTGCGGGACAATCATCATATTCAATGGGATTCGGGTCTTTTCAGCTAACAGAGGCTGAAGGTTCGGAAGATGTTATTCAGAAGATTATGTCTTTTGGGCCTGATCCGGATACAGAATATTTTAAACATAATTGCAATAAGCATAGGGATGGAGAAAGCACGCTTACTGACCAGGTAAAGATGGATTTTTTTAAACAAAATTGACATGCCAAAAAAATCTTAAATTGAATTTTTATTAATTCATTTAAATTTTATTTTGTAGGAAAGCTATGCTGATATTGTTGAATGTACACAAAATTCTACATGTAGTATGGCCGAAATTTTGCGGGTAAAAACTGAAAGATATTTTAAATAGAATTTCGTAAATATAATAATGTTCATTAATTATCTGATGACCTAAAAAGCCTTTTAAAATAATAATGCATGAAGTAACCTTATTTATTTTGTATTTGCAGTATATCTACCGGGATAAATACTAGCTGGATCATTTATTTCAAGTTTTGATGACAATTTTTATTTTACTTGTTGACAAATAAACAGGTGGCTTGATAAATTGTAAAATTAATTTAGTGAAATATTTGTTTAGTATCAGGTCAACCAATACCTAACTGAAGAAGCATAAAGATCGAATAGTTAACTAAATCGTTTCCAATTTCCACTTGAATCCGCAAAAAAAACAAGAAACGATCAATCATAATAAAATCAAAGTTTTTTAAAAGAAAGATTTGCTAAAAGAATATTTTTTGTTCAAAATGATTTTATAATAATGCCGAGTACAAATTAACGTTATACTTTTAGTACACTTTAAGACAAGGTACATAATTTGTAATTTTTATCTCCAAAACTAAATTTGATAAAACAACATTATAATTATTTGCACCAATATTTATTTTATTTTTTTCAGTTTTGCATTCTGAAATAAAATTTTCATCTTAACGAGTGTGTGCTATTTTCTGATCGACTAATCATTGTAGTTATCCAACTTGGTTTTAGAAAACAAACCAGCCAGCGGATACAATACTATTTAATCTACTACCAAAAAATTGTAGATGCTAGATTTTAAAATCTTGTAATTTTATTCAACCTGCTTATATTTACAGTGATGAAAAATTGGCTATAATAAATTACAATATTTGCTTATGTAGATTTTATTAATTTCAGTGCAGTCATTTCCTCGAATTCGCCCATTTTTATAGATTAATGCCAAAATGTCAATTTTTAAGAAAAAAACTAAAAACGTCATTAAAAAACTTTTTTTATGAAATTGCTACGTCATTTTTTTGTGTTGTTTTATCAACAAACCCGTGTTGCAAAAAATCCTCTCTCCTATGCATACACACATTTAAAATACGAAAATATAAAAACTTATATATGTATATAAATTCATTGGGACAAATTATTTAAACTTACAAAAATACTTGTGAACTACTCCCTCCATTATTTAACTTTTATAACGAACAAGTTTTGTTAAATAAATAAAAACGAACTGATTCACTTCGTTCGTTTATAATCTTGTTTTTTTACATTAGAATTTAAATATATAATAGCATTCAAAAAAATCCGAAACTGAACCTTGTATTTACAGCTAACTAGCACTGAGTTGATTCACAGTAAAAAGTAAACATAAGTATAGGAGATGCACATTAAGCACAACGTGCACTGGAGAAAGCATTTAATTAAGATAGAGTTACAGAATGTAGAACATGTGAAAAGGTTGTGAATTGAGAATAAGTAATAGAGTACCCAGAAACCTGTTCAGTTAAAATTGACAAGGGAATCGAAAGAACTTTGTAGTGGTCTTAATTATTGGCTTGGTTTATTTGCTTTATTGTGCACTGACGTCAAACAAACGGTTGCACAATATTCTGTATTATAATTTCGTCGATCCGATGATCTGGTTGTGTCATTAAGCCATTTGACACTATGCATTCAATCCAGACAAGTGGCACCTGCATTCTATTGTGTACTTTTTACAACTACACGTGAGACTAGAGACTAGTACTGAAATGAAGTTTGACTGAACGACTTTATGCATGGCAATACATAGCACGTTTCATTTGGAAGGGAAGAAAAAGTTAACCTCACAAAAAAACTTTGTCACGTTGAACTGACATGAATCATTGGAGAAACTTTGTTCGCACTTACGTGCAGCTGGCAGGTGATAAGTGTATTGGCCTTAAACCTATTTTATGGTTTTTTAGTATATCGGATTTCCTTTTTACGTATACATGTATTTTCTATGTTGGAAGCTATCTAAAATACAAACAAATGAGCTTGAGTTCAACTTGTTCAGAACTTACTTCTAAAAATTCAAATTTGTATGTAAAACTCACGTTTAGAAACACGTAAAATGTGTGTAATTTTATTAAATAAACTAAACAAGCTGTTAAAAAATTTAAAAAATTACTACTAGTACATGGAATATGGCAACCTGTTTGGATAAAATAAGTATGTGATGCTGGGAAAGCAGTGAAAGGAAACAGTGCCCTGTCTGCTATATAGTGTAGGTATAGGTTGCAGTACACTGCCATAATTAGTTCTAATCTGAAATATCAACCACATTTGTATATAATAAACCACAAGACAAACCAAATTTTTCATTGTTTCGTAACAATTTTAGGGAAAACGTTTTTTATGCGTTTAATTGTGTGCACATGTTCCCATATTTTTTGACGATGATGTATGACGAAATAAGCAAAGCTGGAGTATTTTTAAGCTTTTCAATCCTTTTGTATTTACAATGCACTAAATTTAAAAAAAAATCACATCTGATTTGAAAATGAGTAAATGGCCTTATTCGAAATACAATGACATTTTGATCATACTTACTATTGGCACATGTCTATTTTAACCAAAAAAAAGTTAAGTATTTTTTAAATACTTCTTGGCAAATTATTTTTCCACATGTTGAAATCCAGATCACTTCCGGATCAACAATTTTGCTACTAAAACTTAAACTTTGAAAAAAAAACACGTGCACGAAATTAACTCGACAAATTTGTTGAAATGACGCCACACTATTCGGAATAATGTAAAACTTTTGACCTACCTTTTGTTTCAAATTTGCTTTCAGTAAAAGCATAAAAGTTTTAGAATGCTATTAGCCTATACCATCCAGTTGAAGTAAAACGATAGCTCAGCTTGAAACTGGGAAAGCGGTGAAAGTAATTTTTTTATGAAGCACAGTACATATATTTCAGTTCACTGTCAGAATTCGCTTCAGTCTGGAACAGACTTTGCTTTCCGTAGCACGTTCCATAAACTTTCTCTTGAAAAATAGCACAAAACTAGCTCAACATACAAAAAATAAACAGATTTACTGCAATATATTAAGATTGACATGTGTGGTTTTGGGGCACTTTGATCACAATTTTGTTTGTTACCCTCATCATCATGGAGAACTTTACCAGCATAAATGAAGAAATAAATTTTAACTCTAGTCGTCTTGCTCATATTTTGACTACTGACAAGTTACTTTTACCAACTTGGTGGAAACTATTCGATGAAAAATATTTACGCCACTCGATTTACTGGACAATAGCACTGATCATAGCATACTTGATTATTTTAATCATTGGGGTGATTGGAAACGTAATGGTTATATTGGTGGTACTATTGCGTCCCAAAATGAGATCTGTGACTAACATATTCATAATGAACTTGGCCGTTGCGGATTTGTTCGTGATTGTGTTTTGTGTGGCGGGGACCCTCTTGTCTCATGTTTTTGCACGTAAGTCAACAATTTATTTACATTTAAATCGTAAATTAGTAATTCGATAAGGTTTAATACAAATTCGATCTAATTTTTTTTTCAGCGTGGTTGCTTGGCCCTTTTACTTGTAAAGGTATAGCATTCGTACAGAGTGTTTCAGTATGTGCTTCTGCCTACAGTTTAGCTGCTATATCTCTGGACAGGTAAAAGATTTAAAATTAAATTCGAATTTTATTCGAATCGTATTCGAATATAATTTATATTTTTTAAACTAATCCTAAATTATATATTAATTCTCAGATGTAAAGCTATTTATAATTCGTATGGACGATCAAACGGATTATCTATGAAGCAATGCATATGTTCAATATTCTTTATTTGGATTAGTGCACTAACCTTATCGATTCCATGGGCTGTTATATTTAACGTGACAAAAGCCAAATATAATGGACATACT
>JAQFZG010004867.1:0-11114 GCA_034695465.1 Entomobrya nicoleti
ACCGTTAATTGACCGTTACTCCACAACTATTGAGTTTAAGACCATGGTGTCTTGACAAAGTTTGATCGCAATACATTAATCTATCGATTGGTTCAATAAAAAAATCGCCCATTTAAAAAGCATGCAACCGTTAATTGACCGTTACTCCACAACTATTGAGTTTAAGACCATGGTGTCTTGACAAAGTTTGATCGCAATACATTGATCTATCGATTGGTACAATAAAAAAAATCGCCCATTTAAAATGCATGCAACCGTTAATTGACCGTTACTCCTGTACCATTAAACCGATTTGGCTGAAGATGTCTAGCAATTGACCCCTTGACCTGAGGAGTCTGTGTGTCAAGTTTGAAGATAATCGGTTGAAGGATGTCCAAGTTAGAGCGCACACAGAAAGACAGACAGACAGACAGACAGACATGATAAAGCCATTACTTGATGACGCTTCGCTTTAAAATCGAGCAGCACCCGTCTCCTTTCCCTTAAATTATGCATACATACATACATATACTCATGCACACAAACACACACACACACACACACACACACACACATAACAACACAAAATTAACATTTAAAAAAATAATTAAAATTACCTTTAAAGGTCCACAGTCCACACACTTCCTTAAAAATTAAAAACTTCTGTTTTAAAAAAAACGGACGCTTTTAATTGCGATTATGATGATGATGACGATGACTATTTAAAAAAACTAACCACAATGGTTTAATTTTTAATTTAAAAAATCAATGATTGATTTAAAATGCAGCAAGCACGGCAATTAAAATCACACAATAAAATTGTCATTTAATTTTCTGCCGTGCTTGCTGCTTATCAACGTTGTAAAGGATATGGGGTCATCTTTGCAATGGTGCATGCATTTTGCGGTGCATAAAACACAATTTACTGTTGTGATTGCATTAATAATGCATGCACCGAAAATGCATGCACCATTGCAAAATTGCAAACGTGTAGCATCCACCACCCCAACCAGTCAAGAAAAAAGAAGCAGAGTTTTTTTTTTGCTTTGCATTGCTTGCAAGTTGCAACGCAAAGCAAAAGAACTCTGCTTCTTCTTGCTTGTATGACTCCTTATACTAGCGTTGCGTTGCCGGTGGTGTGGTGGGGCACTGTGAGACCTCCAAATGCATATGCAACGAGCACATATGGAAAAAAAAATCATGCTGCATTGACTGGTTTTCACCCCATTTCAAATTATAGTTTAAAAGCATTTTCATTAAAAATTAATTTTAGAATTAGAATTAATTTCATTTGTTATTTTTAAAGTTAATTATAATTATACGCACAAGTAGTATACACAGCATGTACAGAAGAAGCACTTCATTCACAAAAAAACGCATTTCATATTTTTTCTGCTGAGCTGCTTGCCTCAAAAGCTATTAAAGCTAAAATCTCCCCAAACAAACATCAGCTGTTCAGCTGTGCTTGTCATGTCATCAATCTGTTTGTATATTTGTTTACCACGTTCTTCCTTTTTGTGTTTCTATTTTTATTTTTCTAACTGCTAAAATAAGATTTGATTAAGTAATTAATTTAGAATACATTTAAAAATGGATCCAACACTTTTCAATAGAGTTGGTGATCCAAATGGATCATTATCACTATCATTGTGTCTTGTGTGTTGCTCCAAAGTTGACTTAAATATTAGCCAAATTGTGGAGAGTAATAGTAATGATATCCATAGTGGGTCAGTTGACAAAAATTTGGGGATAATTTTTCTCTTGAAGAAGCTGCTAATTGTGCCAGATCACCAGTTAAAGAGGAATTTGAAGGAATGTGGGAATCCAGAGGATTGGGGGATTAGCTTGTGTGTTGAGTGTACTCTTTTGATAAGACAGGCGAGGGATTTGCATGGATTGATTTTGAAGATTGAGAGAAAGCTTAAAGATGTTCAGAAGATAATTGTGGATAAAACTAAAAAGTCGTCATTATCATCGACATCATCGCCAATTAAAAATAAGCAGTTAGTTAATAAAGCGGGGGATTTGGAGAAGAAAAGTGAGATTTGGAGGAGAACAAGGGAATTTGTCAAGAGTCGTAAGTTAACTAAAAATAAATACAATTAGTTAATTTTCTGAATTTTTTTAAAGTTAACTAAATTGGTTAATTTGTAATTTTAATTAGATAACTACAGTGAGCAGTTTGTGAATCCATTTGTTGAGGGAGATAAGCTTGCTAAATCTTTTGGACGACAGGAAAGACAGCAGCAGAAGCCGATACCAGTCAACCTGAATAATGTAAAGAATGAGGTGGTGGTGGTACCGTCACCTCAAATTGAGGTTGAACTTGAGGGGGTGGCGGAGGAGGATGAGGTTCCTTTTAATGGTTTGGAGGATGAGGACGACGACATGGATTGGGATTGGGAGGAGGAGGATCCTCTGGGAAATGATGACGAGGGTGAGGTAGATGTGGAAATTGGGGAAACCAAGTGTACAAGGTTAACTGGTAACTCAATTAGAAAATCGAAGGTCACCAAGGCGTCTCCTGCTTCCCAGTCAACAAAGCGTGTTCAGAGACCAAATATTATTGTGGATGGGAAATACAAATGTCGGTACTGTGAGGAGGATACATGTATGTTCATTAATTAAAATAAGGACATTTATAGGAAAAATAGTTTAAATACATAATTAGTTAAATACTATCTGATTTTTTTTCAGTTTTTGATAAACGGAAGGCCTGCATTTATCATGAGAGTAAGCACTTGAAGGGGGCGCCACTAACAACAAGGCCGTATCAGAAAAGGATTTATATAAATGGGAAATGGAAGTGTCGACACTGTGATCAATGTAAAAATTAAATTAATTGTAATTATATTTTCAGTGGTCAGTTAAATTAAGTTTAAATGGTCAGTTAAACATTTTAATTAATTTTATTTCAGTTTTTAACACCATAAAAGCCTTACACGGCCACGAGAAAGAAAAGCATGTGAGTATTAAAGGTCAATTCGTTTGTGACCTTTGCGGGAAGACCTTCAACAGTAAAAAGTATCTACAGAGCCATCATTATCAGTACCATGGAGTTCTGGCGAGTGGTGCACCTGTTCGCAAGAAGGAGAAGAAGGTGGTGGAGCAATTAATTTGTAATATTTGTGGAAGTACATTTCTGAGTCAACAAGGGCTTCGGAATCATTTGCTGGTGACTCACGCGGGGATATTTAAATTTGAGTGTGAAATTTGTGGAAGGAAGATACCGACGAGTACGGCGTTGAAGAAACATATGCTGAGGATGCATAAGGATGAGGAGGTCACCAAGAGAATGGTGAGGGAGGAGGGGTTGAGATTGTGGGGATGTGAGTTGAAGGGATGTAATGGAAATTTTATGAGTAAGAGTAGCTTAGATAAGCATGTGGAGAAAGTTCATGGGAATTTGGGGGAGGGGGAGATGGGGAAGAGGTTTAATTGTGAAATTTGTGGGCGGGGATTTTGGGAGAGGAGTAAGTTGAAAAGGCATGAGTTGATTCATAAGAAAAATAAAATATGTTCCGATCCTTTAAAATAATAAGTGATTATATTTTTTAATTTAAATGAGTAATTTAAAAGTTAATGGTGTTGCCTAGTTCTTAAATAGTAATAAAATGTTTATGCAACATGAACAAAGAACTACTGTATATATTTAAATGGCAAAAAATAACGACACGAAAATTCAATTATTGTAAATGACCAACTTTTTTTTACTGTGACTTATTACACATTGCAAATAAATATACCCACAATATAATTTAGCGATATATATAATTATTAATAATTCATTATGTTACGGGACTCGGCGAATACAGTGGTTTATATTTATAAAAAAGTTTGTTCAACTCTTTTGAATTTTTTTCATATGGTTGATCAAATTAGTTGTTTGGAAGGATTCAAACTTTTATCCCCGTCTCAAAGGGATTCCAACTGAATAAACGTTAGTTTGACATTATTACGTAATTGAGCTTTAAAAAACACAAAGCATTAATAAAAATGTTTACCAACGACGGTTATCAGCTGTTTCTTAGCCTTTTCTTCGAAAATTCAAAAGAAACCAAGTATTCATTTTGTCACATGTCATGTCATGAACTTGTAAATTTGGCAATTGTTTTATATTCACTTAGTGGATTGTTTTCTTAAAGATGGTATCATATCTACGCAATAGGACGCAATCAGATTATTTTTTCGAAAGAAGTCGTGTTGCCAGGAATTTCTGTACATGTCTGTTGTACATGCATATTTATACAAGCTTACATGTCCGTCTCAATAGTTGAGTCAACACTACGCACTACAATATTCCATCATTGCTTAAGTAACTATAATGCATGTTGAAAAACATCGGTCAGCATTATCAATATGGCGATAGTTTTAGAGAAGGGTCCCCCCTTTGGTATAATTTTTTTTTTGAAAAATTTTATTTTATTTTTTGACAGAAAAACTTGTGTCGATCTGAGATTAACTTAAAATAACCTAACTTAACCTAACCTAGCCTCTAATATCAGTATAAAACCTAACCGAACCTAACTCTCATATCGGTTTAAAACCTAGTCTAACCTAACATAACTTCTAAAATCGGCTTAAAACCTAACCTAACCGAACCTAACACTCTCATCTCTACATTTTTTAGTAAAAATAAACTTTTTCAAAAAATATTATTTTTTTGAAAATTATACCACAGGGGGGACCCTTCTATATTATCGCCACATTGATAATGCTCGCCAAAAACATCCAATAAGCAGGAGAGCACACGCTCATTAGAACGATTATCAAAGTAACCTTGAACTCCTGCTATTTGTATTGCTGAATAATTTGAACTGAAATAAGAAATGTTTCTAAACAAAATGATTATTCCACTGTTGTCACTTCCAGGATACTATATTTTTCCCTCGGTCAAACCAATGAATATTACCGTAAATTAGAAGAACTTCGGAAAAGTAGTTATGATTTCACTTTCAAATATAAAAGGTTCTTTGAACTTATGAAGCTACCTCGGTCACAATTAATTTTCCTGTGGATTTTCTGACGGAATTTGGAGCGAAAAAGTAGTCTTTTTAGATAGTAGAGAAATGTACTGCCATGTGGAATACTTCAGATTTGCTTGTGTTTACCCGTTCTCAGTTATAAAACATGTTAAAACCCAAAGAACGCTTTGAAATACTGGTACAAAATATGAATTAAAATATGAGTTGCTAAATAAGCCTTCAGAGCAAATGTTTTGACTGCATTCAAAACCTTGTTTGTAGATTCAATCAGAAAAGCTAGGAACCCCAAGCAACAACCGATAGAAGAATACAATAATGCAATAGAAGCAATATAAATACATCCAAGATGCTCCCATTCACTGTTGGTGCTTCAGGTGGTTTTGGGCTTGATATAGGAATACGGTCACTGTCCGCAATGAACTTAGCCCACCATTGAAGTAGAGCAGCACTTTGAACGCATCGTACCTTTCGCAACATCCACGGTGGTACAAATCCACTTAAAATCGCGTCAACATTAAATGGTGAGTAAACCTCCTTGCTGATGCGGATATGTGGGCTTTTGATTTAGAACATGTCTAGCATAACTTTTAGCTTTATACTGAGGAAGAAGAATTGATGTACGATTGCAAGCTAGCAAATCATTTCTTAGCATATCTTCCTGCTTGTTGTAAAACCATTGTCGAAAAGGTCCCTAGATATCATCGTCGTATGATGACAAGTAATTGTAAGCTTCTCGATAATTGACTTAAAACAAGGATGTGAGTATCTCAATAAAATTACCAACAAAGGAGGGAATGTTGCGATGTATTTGGCTTTGTTTCGCTAAACTTATATTTTGTGATAAATTGTGTTATATTTTCGGTGTCCATACCGTAATCCCAACTTGTTCTTGCTCGTTTTTTCATTAAACGTTGGATTTTTTTTGCAAAATCGAAACGTTCCTTTATCTCGGAATAAAGATCTATTTTGCCGAAAATATGAATACCGTGTTTCATATAAACACATCTTTAAAAAAATTCAGGACGACAAAATATCCACAGGTCATTTTTTGTCCTAGGTCTCCAAACTTTGTTATGCCTAAAACGGACGGTTCTTGTATAAATTGTAACATTGTCCTGTACAAGTTGATGTAGAAACTCATAAGCTAGTACCTGTCTTGGCAAAATCATGTTGTAGACGTTTGTATTGTTGTACGCGTTGCTAAGAACAGTTCCAAGTAATGAAAAAACCCCGATCATAACTCTAAGCTGAGACATTTGTACAACAGATGCCAAAAATGGGTCACCCTGCTCTAGTAGAACCTTCACCACTGACAACAAATGTCTAGAATGGGGAACTGGTGTCCAAATCTGCTTAAGTGTAAAATGCAATGATAACAGAGTTATCAAATTGATGATCCAACTACATTCATCGTAAGCAGTAAGAAGTTCTTTGAACTCATACGGGGCTTTGCCTCTTTCTCCGCAAGCCACAAATCGAAGACTGCTTAAGGTTAAGTTAATTGTTAGACCAATTTTGTAAGACTTTATAGGCGTTGCCTTTGAAATCCATACGATATCAACTCCTAACAAGCCCGCAACAAATTTACCTAGCCTTTTCTTCTCGCGTATTATTCCATTTACACATGTTTTATCGTTTAGTGCGTATAAAATGTATGAATATTTAGCCATTAGGTCTTGCGAAACATATGCGTAAGCGTGAAACATGCGTTCTTCATCATCTGTAAAAGTTCTAATGACATGGGTTTTGGTGCGTCGATACTCGTTTTCACACATTTCCAGGTGTGGATAAACACCAGTCTAGGAAAAACCATCTGCTGCAAAACTTTTAGTGTTTCCCAAAAAATATTCTTCTTTTTCTGGAAAGTATGCTAAGTTCTCCAGGCTGGATTTATCATTTTCCTGTTGGATGTATCGCATTTTTTCGTAGGTTGCCTTAGAAGTTTGGGTTTTCCTGCTTCTTAGCACAAAACTATGAATAATTTGTCCTTGGCAAGGTTCTATTTGGTTATTCTGTTTGCAAAATGCTTCTATAAACATCTCAAGGAATATTTGCCATTCTCATTTGGCAAGATTTTTCCAGTTGAAAATATACATATACCTAATCAAGGGAATTAGCATCAATTAAGGCCCTATTTCTAAGAAATAAAGTTAATGGTTTATAATATTCCGACTACAACATATTCAACTTATCGGTTTCAGTGTGGAATCTGTGCTGTCGACAAGGTTGCTGCTTTCAGGTTAGCAAGTATTATTTTCAATTCGTGTTATTCGTAAGTTAATCGTTTAAAACTTTAATGACTTCACATATACGTATACTTGGTACAGATTCTACTTCCTTATCTTCGATTTTCCATGGAACGGTTTCTGGTGGCCTAGAGGATTTTTACTGTCACCACCGCAACATTTGTAAATTTATTTATTGATCATTATGCCTTTTATACTAACTTGTTTACTTTAATTCTCTGAAATACATACATATGTCATATTTTCGAGTATAGCTTGTATATCTAGTCGCGTGTAGTGTTTTAGAAACATACGTTATTTTATATGCGCTTGTAAAATACAAGTAAACGTGTTAGTGGTCTTTCTTCGCCATTACAGATTTGCAATTTTGCTTGCTGTTAGTAAAATCAGATTAGTTGTTATAACAGCTATGAATTTTAGTGCTGGCCATATACACGTGTGTTGATAGACCACCAAATAGGAAACCATTTTTATCCTGCGGCAAGCTTACATGGAACATTATTTGTTACATTTTAGCTGTAATTAGGTAAGTTAAAAAATATAATTTATGGTAGTAGGATTCTTGCCACTTTTATTTCGTTGAATCGTGTTGTTTTTACAGTTCTTCTGAATAATGCTCTTGACGTACAAGGTGATTCACGTATATATGCATCTGTATAAACTTTACAATCCGTATTCTTTCATATAAAGTGGTACGTCATAGCCTTTAAATGGCTTTGAAACTACATAAATTTTGTCTGGTTGTACTTCTGGTTTACAAACCAGTACAATCCACTGAGACACACATTTATGTGTATAAAGGTGTCAATTATACAGGTAATTTTATCACAAAACGCTAATTACATAGCTGAAATTAAGATCGGAATGTTTTGTTTAAAAACCACAAATAATTTTGGAAACGTATTTTTCGGCAGGAGAGAATACATATTCCACGTTTTTATCTTGCAGAACCTATAGAACAGCGTGGGACAAAAATGTTTCCTCAATTGACATAAAAAGTTATTGTGTTCGCTTTTACGACGCAAAATATTGTGTTGGTAACTATATCGAAATATCACCGCGAACTCCTTCCGCTCATAAACTTGCTGACTGGAAATTTGACAAATTAATAAGGTCAAATGGAGCATGCTTCCAATCATGTCCTCTTCAAATGTCGGAAGGTGAAGCTCAAGTTACAATATTTACTCAGAAAGAATTCAAAGGTAAGCAATAACATTTCCCAAAACAAAAATTCGTGCAAAATATTTCAAATGAAACGTATATAATTTGACGATTATGTTAGGTTTATACCACGATATTGACATAAAAGGATGTACGCAAATACCTAAAGAGTATCACAACCGGACTAAATCCATTCAAACAAATGACTATTGTATTCAACTTTACAAAACTGAAGAATGTATCGATGGACCTGGCAACGTCAACACTATCGAACTGAGGCCTGGAACACCTTATCATTTTGATATATCAGCGGCCTGGAAATTTCCAGTTGTTAAAGCAATCAGCCGTTGCGATTATAAATGCCTCAATACCAGTTTTGTAATACCCAAAAAAGGGCATGTGTTTCTATTCCAGAGTGCGAACCTTACAGGGAATAAATACAACTTCAGTGTGTTAGCTACTGACTGCGTACTACTTCCAACTGATTGGCAAGGCTTAGCCGAATCAATAGGACTGGGGTATAATACGTGTGTCATATTGTTTGATCGAAGAGGGTGTTTCGGTAACAAGTATGAAATTAACGACACCGTATCTGATCTGAATACTGTAGGCTTCAGTGGTCGTATACGATCCATTAGGTCTTGTAATCTTGATACGTTAACAATTACTTCCTCAATCACAACAAGTACCACAGAAATCCCAACTTCAAAAATTCGAAACATCTTTTCAAAATATACAACAGAAATCCCTACTAAGGTCGGTAATACAACGGGATATAATAAAAATGATCGAAATACACAGCCCGAAAGTGCACGCTTTTCGCCCGTACTCATTGCGGTTGTTGTGGTTGTACCAATATTTGCGGTTATTTTGTCAGTCGTAGTCGTATTTTGCGTGTTTAAACATTGTAGTCCGTATAAAAAGGAAGGTAGTAAACTTTCAGAGAGAGAAATTCAAGAATTTTTATCAGGGATAGGCATAGATTTAATGGCTAATGGTGGTGGATCTACTCAAAAGGAAAATGACTACTCAACTGAGTTTTTGGCTCAAAACAATGCATACAACATGGAATACGAAATACCTCGTCAAAACATCGAGATTGGTAAGGAAAAGTGTTTTCTTAAAATTGAATATCAGAGTTTGTGATTTAATTGGATTTGTTTTAAATTTACAGACCCTGGAGCAATTCTAGGCTCCGGTGAGTTCGGAATAGTTTACAAGGGAAAGTTGACTGTAAGAAGTATACAGGATAATGCTCCTTCAACTAGTACGAGGGAAAAAAGTATTGTTGCGGTTAAGACGGTAAACCAAACATCCGGTTTGAATGGGATACGGTCACTGTTGAAAGAAGTGAAGGTAATGCTTTACATGGGGCAGTATACTAATATTGCCAAGTTAATTGGTTGCTGCACGGATAGAATTCTAGACGGTATCTTGAATAAAATAAACTAAATAAAATTATGTGAAACGTATCCATATTCCATACTTTTTATGTAGGTGATATTATGGTCGTTTTGGAATATTGCTCAGAAGGATCAATGGAATCTTATCTTAAAAATAATCGTATTTCTTTTAACAATCTTGTAAGCGAAGGAAAATTGGAAGCAGAGAGGGCATTTTCGTAAGTTATGTGCATGTAGATCGAATTAGAATTGCGGGTTATTTAAAACTGTAGTATAACATATTTGCATTCCAAATAATAACATGTTAACAGAACTGGCGATGCTAAAGACACAGAAATACCAAGATTTAATACACTTCTGATGGTTCGATGGTGTTTGGAGATTGCCCGAGGAATGGAATTTCTTAGTAATGCGAAAGTAGTTCATTCGGATTTGGCTGCAAGAAATATTCTTTTAAATGACCAGCTTGTAGCCAAAATTTCCGACTTTGGGTTATCTCGTCAATTGTATGCTTACTCGCAATACATGAAAAAGCATCAGGTGAACCAGTTTTATGATTTATATTTATTTAAGGTGGATAACAGAAGAGATACATATTTCATTCTTTTGCAGGAGCCTCTGCCATTTAGATGGATGGCCATTGAATCTCTGAAAGGATTGGAATTTTCAACAAAGTCGGATGTATGGAGTTATGGAGTACTCATTTAGGAAATATTTTCACTTGGGGAGAAACCGTATCCAGGATTAGGATGGAATGAGGCATTTATATCCAACTTGGAAAGCGGTTTAAGATTGGCAAAGCCAAAAAATTCTCCGAGCGAATTGTAAGGAATTGAAAGTTGGCTATTTATTATCATATTTTTGTAAACATGTATGAGATTTTGTTATCAATGATAACTTTTGATCTTCAGTTACAACCTAATGCTTCGATGTTGGGATGAAAATCCTGCTGCAAGGCCATCATTTACGGGGATTGCTGTGGAGATTGGGGAAATAACAGCGATTTTCTCGTCAGATGCATATACTACTTTGTAATGTTCAAGTCAAATGCTTTAATTGTCTAGTATTAAATTTATATCATATTTGAGCTTACATTATTACGTAGATAAATTTCGATTTATCGTAGTTATAATTTTAGTTTGTTTGTCTGTCCGTCTGTCTGTCTGTCCGTCTGTCTGTCTGTCCGTCTGTCTGTCTGTCCGTGTGCGCTCTAACTTGGAAACCCTTCATCCGATTCTCTTCAAACTTGGCACACAGACTCCGCAGGTCAAGGGGTCAGTCGCTAGACATTTTCAGCCAAATCGGTTTAACGGTACAGGAGTAACGGTCAATTGACGGTT
>JAQFZG010004868.1:0-11114 GCA_034695465.1 Entomobrya nicoleti
TTGCTGAGTTTAGTCCTTATCTCATGGTTTGATTTTCTTCCCGAAATTATAAAAATTTCCAACGGTAAACTAAAATTTACAAACGGTATGTTGAAATTTAGAGTTTTAAATTATTCAAATGATTTTGAAAACTTAGGTATCAAAACCCGTAGCATTTTCGATGGGAAAACGTAATAAAATTATTTGATATTTTTACAGAACTTATGTACTTTGGATTGTAAAAGCAACAATACTGCTTGATTTTTAAATTTGAACTTTACAAAAACAAATGTTTAACGTTTGATAAATATGACAATTGTTGAAATTTAAAACCAGCCAATTTCGTTGATTTAACTATTAAAGCAGTCAAAAGCACTTTAGAAAACGTAAATAAAAACCAATCTTACATATACAAGTAAAGAGGAGGTCAAACGGTTTCACTTATTATTATTATACTTATTTACATACAAGTTCAAATAATTCTTTAAATAAATAAACACATTTCCAAAGAGTAGGCATGTTTATTTTTTGTACTTCAATAGATACCGGACTTGATTGAAAACTGTCGCAATTATAAAATATTGTATGATTTTGCAAGGCTATTAGATTAGCTTAGAGTGGCCATTAAAATGATTAGTGATGGATAAATGTTTTGCAACTACGTTCTATGTTATAATAGTAAAGCAACCTATTATAATTTAATTGGCTGTTGTTAAATTGTATATTTTACGAAAAAGTCTGAATTTACCTTTTGATATGTAACATTATACCGATTTGTTAGTAGCTTTACACATAATTACTAGGCTATTACATTCAACATTTACTTATTTTGTTTATCAATTTCTTACATACAGTGCGTTTATTTAACATTTGTTCAGCCAAAAAAATAAGGTCTCATAAGAATAATGAATAACAACAGTTGTTTTAAGTAGTTTGATTCGATTTGTACGTATGCTGTAAAAAGAACTTAAAGATGCATGCTGGAGTATAATGGGCATCACAATTTAGAAGTACTTGTCAGTTCAAATAATTTTATTTTAAACATAATAATTTATGCGAACGTATAAAAAGCAAACAGTGGTTTTTTGTTATAATTTTGTTATTTGTGGGTAGTGCTCACAAAAGCTGAAACAAATTCTAACTTTATATGCACAAAAATGTTCACTGTCTTAAGTAAAAGCTTGCTCCATCAAGCCACTTAAAACAACCGATGTGTGTTTCTATTATCCTATGACTTTTTTGGCTGAACTTGTATAAAGTAAACGCACTGTAATGTCTAAACTGGCCAATCCTCAAATTATAGTTTGAATATAGCAGCATATGTTTGGTAGTTAACTTAATTTATTTCCTCTTTCCGTCTTATTTCCTATATTATCTAGAAGTTTACGTTTCTGAAAAACAAACATATTACAATATCTAAATAATAAACAGCTAAATTGATGTCGTCTTTAATATTCTACGAAAAAGTGTCATTTCTATAATAAATATTTTATCAATTAAAATTCAGACTTTATTTAGGAGAGCATTTATTGCATCAAAAACTCGAGCCGTCAATAGCTCAAAGTGTTCCCTTAAAAATGCCCCACCAATTGTCTTAAAATTTCCACGTAATATTTTTATGGACTGAATTGAAATAACTGTCTTTAAATTTTCCAGTTCCCCTTAGGTTTTTGCTGTGACATTACTATATTCATATTTGTGATTTTAATTCACACAACAATCAGGTAACATAGTCACTTGCAGAACCACAAACATAAATACACCCACAATCGCTTTACTATAAAGAACCATGAAAATGAAAATAGCATGAAATTATGGTACACCCCAGAAAAACGTAGCTTCTAACAAATATAACAACCAATGACAAAAACTTCGAATCATTCCGTGCATTATTCGTAGTATAATATATACAGATATCCAAATATGGGTAATCCTAGATGTTCCATGCGTCCAACAACTTTGGACCACTTGTCTGCTAATATCAATGCGCAGCTTAGAAAAAGTTTCCACTTCGACTATTTTCCAGACTTGAATTGAATAGGATATATATTCGTTACACTAATGAACAATAAATGGTTTTACGATCCCAGTACATTGGAGCATCCATCATCATTTTTAAAACGTATTCTGTGGCATCATAGTTCATATACATGGCCACCAGTGTAAAACCAATTGGACATAGACCACCAAGAGCTGCTATTATAACCATGGCATTTCCATATCCGTCTGGATCTCTGTCACCTTCATGAATATTACCTGAAACATGTTTTGACATATATCAATAACATTTAAAAAAAATTTAATTACCGGATAGCATCAAAGCTAGTTTCATTTTGAACAATTCGTTAAACGAACTAATCAATCGTTTTCATATCTTTAAAATGGAATATCCAAATAAAGAACTTCCAGTAAAAACGAAAAGACAAGTGCCAAAATAACAAGTCCCTCTCATCCGTCCTTTTTCAGAGCGTTGAAGTAATCCATAATAAAAAGCAAGTGATTCAGAAAGTAAACCAGTGAAAAGCAGATGTGCGGATAATATTATTACAAAACCACATTGCAATGGTGATTTTCTAATGTTTAAATCTGTGAAGTTTACATCAAAATTTATGTAAGTTTTGAAATGTAGAAAAAAGCTACATAATGATATATTTTAGAACGTGAAAAGTAAGGTTTACTGTTTCCTGGTCAAACGTGTTTTCGTCAAAGTGTTTATAGCTCAAAATTTCTTGCTCAGAGTAGATTACCACAAATCTTGATAGGTCATTTCACCAAAATTTAGGCAAATGCTTTTTCATTCAAATTCTTTCACATTCAATGCTTTTTGGATGCAATGGTAGGGCACTTGTTATTTAGATTTGTGTTACTTGTCATCAATCATTATCTTGGTAAACATATGGATTCCTCAGTAGATACTAATGATGGTTTTGTTAAGAGTTTTGGAAAGTAAAAACCATTTTGGTTTTAGATGGCAGTATCTTCCATCGACATTCGAATTATTTTAGTTCAACTTATTTTAGATGTACTCAAAGGGAAAGAAACTGTTCAACATCAGTAACGTTTAAAGACTTTAATGAGGGATTGTACACAATTCAGTTATGGTGTAACATAGTGAATACGAATATTATATACGTGACGTGACATTTCCCCATTTTTGCAATGCAACAAATGTAGATTGTGAGCTTCAGGTTTATCTTATATTCATCAAACACATTTGCAAAAGAATTGTATCTTGATATTGCTAACTATCTCTTTGAATATTAAGATTGAATGAATTGATTTTGATAATTTTGTAATGTTTTGGTATAAAATATTTTTTGATGAATAAATACTTTGGCAAATAAACCTATTTGATTTAGAAGACCTTTGTTTAATCAATCTTTGACTAAGAAACTCTTTGGCGAAAATTTTTCGACCTAGAAACTGAACACGGAAAAATAATACATGGCTCAGAACTATCACAACTCTCAGGTATTTCAACTACTAATTACATAACTGTAGTTGTTCAAAACACCAGCTATAAAAATAAAGAACATAGTCAAAATGAACATTTGCTTGCATTTTTTTTGGCATAGTTAACTTAACATGTACACCTGGAAAAATTGATAGTGAAATCTATGTTAATTAAAATTGCATATGATTTTTTTTAGAAAATAAATTCTAGCGGAATCAAAACAATTTTGAATTTGGAAGTAGACGCCAAAGCGTGTCAGGTAAGATGTTTTAATATTTTTTGGCTAAAGGTTACTTGCTGAATTAAGGAGATGGTAAAGGTTACAAGCTCCAAATAACTAAGGAGAGGAAAATAATTAAAACTCTTATCAATTTAAACATTTTTAGATTTGAAAAATGATTGGTTTTTTAAATATTGTATTCTAGGTTTTAACAGTGTAAGATTAACTAACAATAAACCATAATTGTTTTCAGCAAGCAATGCAAGAATAAATTAAAATACACTCTTTTCTGCGCACAAGTTACTCTTTAGAAACTAATTTTGTTCCAAAAATTTGAGGTTGTATGCAAACATTTTTAACAAGTCAGAGTGATTTTTTATTGAAAGATTAGCTCATATAGGTGGTTTCGAAAGAAATTAACTTAATCCTTACCTAACCACAACGAATTGTTAGTTATCTAAAAAAAACTACAAATTAATGCATAAACGGTGAATTGTATATCGTACATGGCCAAAAGGTTAAATAAGAGGTTTGGCTAAAATATTATGGACATAATAAAATCGTTCCTTCTTTAAAATTGACAAAGCATGCGCACGTGCCAACTTTATCCCTTGGCATAACATATTTCCATTTTATATTAAAAAGAAACCTTTATATCATGGCAACAACAACCTACTGGTTTTATAACCAGTATATTTTTCTGGGATCTGGGTTCATTTTTACATGCTACCAATATAACCACTACATATTTTGGGTACTAAAATAAATTTACTAGCTAGACTGACCGTAAGTAGACTTAAATAAATTTTAATTTCTTGTAAATTTATGCATGGGTTGTCCACGTGCTGAATTTATTCTGAAATATATCTTGTATAACTTTTATTTTAAAAAAAATGTTGTGCCATATTTTAAAAAGGTACATTTGAGACCACTCTGGGTCAATACATATATATGTAATGCATGTTATTCACTTTAAATAAAAAATAATTTTGACCTGGATCGTGTGATTGCAAATAACATTTCATCGCTATGCAATAAATCTCGACACAACCATTTCAGTAGACGTGCTAAATCAAAAACATTCTGCATTAAAGCCGTGTTAGTTTATCGCTCAGAAACCAACCGAAGTATATTTTATTCGCAGACATCAATTCCAAAAAGACTGAATAATGAGCATTACTGAATACGAAGCCCTGTCGTTCAAAATCCTATCAAAACTACACTGCTACATGTGGCCACTACCAGTAAAATGGAATTATAAAGCATCCACCCTTGAACTGACTAAACCCGCCTGGAAACTAGTTCCGTTCTATATTTCGCTCTTATATATCTTTTTATTTGCATGGTCATTCATTGGGACGACTTTATATGTCGGGTATATTCATCAAAGAAAAGGATTCCTTAAAATAACATGGGCTATCTTTATTTCATGTTGGTTCATATGTCTCGCTTTTTGTTTGGCGGTATACTTGGGACACCAACATGGAAAGGCCATAATATCTGCCTTTAATGAATTGGTCAAGTTAGCAGATGAAATTTCCAAGGGTACATAAATTATACATAATTAATATTTTATCACAAATCAAATAATTCATTAAAAAATAATTAAGTTGAAAATAATTACAATAGAATATCCGGACAAAATACGGGATGACATTGAAACCAAAAAGGCAACCGGTTTTCCCATGTTTATGTTTGCAGTCTTTTGTATACCCGCATTATCAACTGTACCATATGGTATCACAACATCGGCATTACTGTCAAATTTGGATTGCCCACATTACATTTTAGAGGAAATTTTGGAGGATCCTAAATATCGTGATGGGTCAACAATTGTATTTAAACTAGTGTTTCGCTATATAACCGTGGTAGTACTTTGCTTGGAGCTGGTTCGGCTATCAACCTTTTGTTTTTGCTGTGGATTGATGACTTTGCGCAGAGTTTATTTTGTAGCTAAATGTCTGCTTGTCAATGTTCACGGCTACAATCGATTTTTGAAGTATTATATTCGACTATGTTTGATGTTTAAAAAAGTGAAAAAAACGTTTCTCGTTTGGCTTTACTTGGTACTAACTATTTCATTTTGGGGGTTGGTGATATCTAGCTGGGTTTGTATGAGACTGGATCCTGAATAAATTACAATTGTAATTTACGCTTGTTTTGTGTTATTTGTGCTAGTTTTGACAGTAGCACACAACTTTGTACTTCCCATGCTTTGCGAGGTAACGGATATGTCAGAACTTGTTGTTAAAGTTCACACATTAAGGGCCAAATTGGCCTTGTCTAGACGCAGGTTTAGAGGATGTTTGACAAATTTAAAGCGCGTGCAGTCAACTACGCCATACCGATTAAAATACGGAATATATGGTTTTATCAGGAAATCTTTTTTGGCAGGCTACTATGAAGTTTTGATCGAACGTGTATTTGATGCTATTATGATTAACTAGTTTGGGTGACTTTGACCAAACTTTGCTATTTATTTATTTGTACCAATTTATTGATTTATTTAATTTTGCGTTCCGAAATGAATTGGCTAATAAACTTGAATTGTACAATTTAAAAAACCTCATAACTCCAGTTTGCGTTGCGACAACTTTTTAACCTTAACACCCATCGATATCTAAAGAGTATTTTTTTCTAGCTCGGTAAGCCACCAAACGTTTTTGGAACATAAATTAAACAAATTAATAACTTGTCCAAAAATGCAGAATTTTTGGTAGTTTTCGATTTATATCTCCAAGAAATAAAAATATAATTTTACAATTTATACTTTCTATTCTATTAGCATTTTCTAAAGCAACACTTCTTTTAAAAGTCAAGTGGACATTTGGATTTTCTGAGAAAGTTCGACTGATATGAAAATTCGACTAGTAAACTGAATTCGTCTAATGAAAATTCGACAACACAATTTTTTTTCGACAAGTAGATTTCGGTTATGGTTTTTCGACAAGAGGTAACAGTGCAAGGGTTCTTTCTGACATATTCTCGGCCCCCTTTCTGCACTCATATGATTCGCTATCGATTTCTTGAAAATGACACCTAAAATCATTATTACCACCCAACAGCATTGCCAAAATTCATATCCCAGTAAATAAAATATAAACAAACTTTACCTGATGCAAACGGAGCGCGTTTAATTTTTAATAGTTGAATAAATAACCATAACTGTAGTCTACCTATGAAACCAGGAATAAACAAAAATCATATATGTTTTTTGATGCAAAATAAATTACAATATTATACTCGTGAATTTTACATTACTTTTAAATATTGCACCTCTCGCTTTTAAAAGTTGCCCTTCTTAAGCAACAATTGATTTAAAACATACGCGTTTCTACATCTTTAGTTATTAGTGTTGTTTAAGTCATTTGCGGTTGCATGTAATCGAATTGAATCAAGTCAGCATGAACTTCCTTGAATTACATGCTCATAGGTGGTTTTTGACAATTGAAACTAACGCTCCGCTAAGTTTTGTTTTGATTATGCAAGAAAAAATCATATTTACCATGTAAACGGTGAATTTTATTGGTAACTTTCGTCATGACTTTATTAGTGGCTTGTATAAAATATTATAGAAATAGGAAGAATCGTTAAAGCATGTACACATGCCAACAACATGTCTTTTCATAATAAATTTCTGTTTCTATCAAAATTAACTTTTATATCGTAATATAAACAAGGTACATTTGTTCCAAACTTCCGCCCCGACCAATACATTGGTCTTTACACTAGTATCATATTTTTTTGTATCGTGGTTTTCTGAATAATCCAAAGCACACTTAACAAAACAAAATTATTACGACCCTTTTTCGTGAGTTAAATCAAAATCTCTTATGTTAAAAAATTTAAGTAAGATGAAAAACTTGTGCTATGAAATTATTATATTTTGCCTCTTAGAATCTAAACCAGCTAACAATTGGTGTAACAGTTAATTAAAACAGTACAGGATTTCTATAATTTTCACATTTGCATTTCCATTTTGATTTGTGTTTAAATCTAATGCATATTATTACTACTTATTTCGGGTACAAAGAATATATTTAATAGCTGAAATGACGATAAAATAAACTAAAATCGATTTAAATTTCTTCAAAATTTATACAAGGGTTGTCCACGAGCTTACTGTGTTGTGCAATAAAAGTGGTGTAACTTATAACTTTAAAAAATTGTGTTATGTTTAAAAGGTACCTTACAGACAACTTAGGGTTAATACACATATGTAATGTATATATTTTATTTTAAAGTTAAGAAAATCAATTTTGACCTCGATCGTTATACTGCAAACAGCTCTACTCATATTACATGTTGAATAACATTCTACCTTACACATTCTTTTGTCTGTAAAATATTTGAAGCGTACACGATAGAATTCGATACAACCAAAAAGCTGCATTTCAGTAGACGTACTACCAAAAAGAAGTTATACTTTAAACCAATTCGCAGACAAAAATTTAAAATCCTGAACAATGGGAATAACGGAATACGAAGCGCTGTCATTTAAAATCCTATCAAAACTACACTGCTACATGTGGCCCCTACCAGTAAAATGGAACTTTAAAGCGTCCAAACTTGAACGGATTAAACCAGCCTGGAAACTTATTCCGTTCTTTATTTCCCTCATATATATCTGGTTATTTGGATGGTCATTCATTGGGACGACCATATATGTCGGCTATATTCACCAAAGAACTGGATTTCTTAAAATTACATGGGCTATATTTCTTTCGTGTTGGGTCATCTGTACATGCTTTTGTTGGGCACTTTACTTGGGAAACCAACATTCGAAGGCCATATTATCCGCATTTAACGAATTGCTCCAGTTATCAGACGAGATCATCAAGGGTACACATTTAACTTATAAATATTTCACCAGAAATCCAATAATTTATTAAAAATTTACTGAAATTAATTATATTAGATTATCCAGATAAAATACGTGACGACATGGAAACAAGAAAGGCTAGCAGTTTTAATAGGTTCATGTTCGCAGCCGTATTCGTACCAGCATTGTCTAGTGGATCGTACATCATCACAACATCAGCTTTATTGTCAAATTTGGATTGTCCACATTACATTTTAGAAGAAATTTTAGAGGATCCTAAATATCGTGATGGTGCAACCATTGTATTTAAACTGGTCTTTCGCTATGTCACCGTTCTAGTGCTCTGCTTGGAGATAGCTCGATCGTCGACTTTTGGCCTTTGCTGTTCTCTGATGGTAATTCGCCGAGCTTATATTTTAGCTAAATGCTTGCTTGTTAATGTACACGATTTTAATGGATTTTGGAAATATTATATTCGACTCCGCTTGATATTTAAAAAGGTTGAAACAGTGTTGCTCGTATGGCTTTATATGTTGTTGAGTATTGCGTTTTGGGGTTTAGTGATATCAAGCTGGGTGTGTGTGAGACTAGATCCCGAAGAAATAACAATACTAGTTTACGCATGTTTCGTGCTCATTGTGATATTTTTAATAATCGGGCAGAACTTTTCACTTCCCTTGTTATGCCAAGTGACAGATATGTCAGAACTTGTTGTTAAGGTTCATACGTTAAGGGCTAAATTAGCATTGTCGAGACGCCCATTTAGAAGATATTTGGCTAATGTAAAGTGTGTGGAGTCGACTACGCCATACCGATTAAAATACGGAATTTATGGTTTTATTAGGAAAGCTTTTTTGCCAGGATATTATGAAGTTTTAGTTGAACGTGTATTTGATGCTATTATGATTAACTAGTTTGGGTGACTTTGACCAAACTTTTGCCGTTTATTTACCTGTAAAGATTTGTGATGGTCGAATAAAATTCATTAGTCTGAAAATAATTTTTGGTATTGGTTATTTAGAAGTTCAGTAATAAAAAACTACCTTAAAAGGTTTTATTTTAAATTAGTCAAAATGAACATGATGGCATATTTACCTGTTTGGTGTTAAGCTTTATATATAGTATATCAATTTAGAAGTTAAATAACAACATTCAATAAGATAGCCTAACATCCTTTGAGATGATTTATTGATAGTAAATTATAATAATGTGCAAGCCACAACACTAGCCTAACGTTTCACATATAAAATTATATAAGAATATATTAATAAATTGTCCAAGAAATCTAAAATTTAACTAAATAATTCATTAAGATCTAGAACATATAGGATACGTACATGCACATTTTATATCGATCTAAAATATTAAGAAATTGAGTACAAAAATTATAATAAAACTATAAAAATCATGATTTTTATTCATTTAAATCTAAGTACAATATTCCTGTAAAACATATGCTGCTTTACTGTTAAACACTAATAAAATGTATACTAAGTTACATATTACATTGACAATGAATTATATTTTTCAAAGCGGTATGTTAATTATTCATGTAACTCAACAGGCCCCTCATTTAGAAAAAATATCTACAGCTTCTCCTAAAAAATTACAGATGGAATCTCGCATAAAATGATGTCCTTATTCATTTCAATTTAAATAATAAACGCGAAGCTTATGTGTTCATATAAAATCATTTTAAATAAAAAATTGGTTTTAAATTTATAGTTAACAGCTATATTTATAGTTAGCAAATCGACACACATTTTCTAATGGACAGCCGCTGGTCATTCTACAGAACATTCAACCAAAAGGGTTAATATGCAAAAGCATGGAACAAAATATTGGGACTTGCAATTAAAAATCTTCAAGTGTGTGTGGATACATATAGTTTATAGCTGGAAAGTTGCCACGAATCATTAAAAACAGAGTAATTTTTGAAATCCAATGGAAGGACGAAGCTAAGTGACTTCAATCGTTTAAGTCTTTCAAGAAACCGATTTTGGCACTAGAGAGACGGAAGTCGACAAGCTGTGGAAAATAAAATAAATGATTTATGTGATCATTTAAAAACTTGTAGAAAAGCCAATAATATGCAGCTATCAGCTATATGAACTATACACTTGACTTACTTTAATTTTTGTAGAAATTTTAATTTCATTGAAATAACGTTAAAAATATATGTAAGTCTTCATCTCTATAAAATAAATCACTCCATATAATCATAGGTGAACCAGGGTTCTATTTATGTGGCTACAATTTTTGCATGCTACTTATATTTATTTAAAGTAATTATAACTTATAAATTTCCCGAAACATTAGAAGGACGTTAAGATATCTATGTTACTGGAAATAGGATCATATCTCACAATTACTAAATTTCACCCTGAACTTAACTTTGACAGCAAATCAGTGACATACAACAGATATTACAGTATTTACGTTTATCATTCAATTGAATGCAAGTACAGTTTATCGGAAAATTATTTTGGTAAAAACTGACACTTTATTTAGCACGTTTACGTATTTGTTTATAAATGAAAACACAAAACCCACCACACAAAGCTATTGGCACAAACCATTTCATTGCAAAATACAAGTCTTTAAAAAAGTTTGAGAACTTGTAGTCATTTTTGTCAACG
>JAQFZG010004869.1:0-11112 GCA_034695465.1 Entomobrya nicoleti
AAACGCGCCGGGGAAAATTGCGACTACAAGTTCACTCCAAAATGGTTAAACAAACCTGAAAACTGCACCGAGTTCCTTAATCACGTTAAAACCTGCCTGGGTTTTGGTTCATACGAAGGAATTATAAAATGTGGAGAAATTTGCCCTATAAATGTGCCATGTGGACACATATTGTCGAAGAAAGTCAATCCAGTCACCACCCCAGTGAACCAATTCTTGAAGCCCTTCTTCTATCGACTTGATTTACGGAACGACGGTCAAATGGAGCTCCTTTTTTCATTTTATTGCTCAAACTGGATAAATTAGGACACAAAGTGTCCTTTGCAATAGTTCGACTTTCACCGGATACGACACCTCTTCTCGTCAAATTTGCAATTATTGGGAGCCCAAGTTCTGCAATGGCTTCTCAATGGGGAGCAAATAGTTTACCATCACCAAGCTGGACTCAGAAAACAATTTGCTTTGGAGAATTTAGCAAGTTGGCTGAAACGTGGTCAAATGTGGTCGAACCGGAAATACCCTTTCCGTTCTCTTTACCCCTTTCCTTCTTATCCGAGTACTATTTGGGGGAAAACAATGTACTCAGAGTGTACTTTAGTTTGGAGCCAGGTCATTAATATCATTAAGTCTACTAACGATAAAGTCAATAGTCAATATGAGTAAGATGCCAAAGTTACTTATAAGGAAACATGTTTAAAAAATATTGTAAGTTTTGTAGTTCAAAGAAACGTGTGTGTTCAGTGTATGATTTGTAGTGTAAACTGTCAGTTTTACAGTTTAGGGTAAATATTAGGTGATTAACTATGTTATTGTGTATTTGCAATGCTAATATAAATTAATTACTGTAGTTTTATGGCTTTTCCTATTTGTAAACATTTGTGTTGGAATAAAATGATATTAGTATACCAACTCAAAGTTCTAACGATTTTTCAACTTTTAATTTTTACCATTTTATTGACGCATTTATTTTAGTCCCAAGATAATTAAGGAACCAGGAAACCATTCAAGACGATGGAGGCAGTTCAGGAGAAGAAGATAACCCAGCTGCTTTTAAATACACCCGGAGCCTGTTTCCTTAGCTTGCAAGATAATAGGAGGGATGAAGGAGGGGATCCTGTCGAAGATGTCAGTGGAGGCATAGTTGACCTCAGTACTATTTGCCGCCATTTAAGGATTGATCAGTGTGCCTTATTGTCAACCAGTTTGGGAAGTGATGGAGGTGCCCGTGTTACGGAGGACGTGGAACGAGAACTGTGCTCATTTTCGGTAAACTTCTGCCCTAAATGCTTGGAATTAACCAAAAAGCTCAATGACATGATAATTCAATTGGAAAAGGTCAAGTTAATGGTTAATTTTCATCTGTGGTCATTTCACACACTTTTGGAGGGAGATGAAGAATGGAAGGAAAGTCTGGAGTGGATTAATCTTCTGGGAAGAATGCACGCCAATAGGCGACTTTTGCGAAGATCTACAAGTGTGGCTACTGTCCAGGAGGAGAAACGAGTTACAAAGCAAGTAAAGACTTGCTTCTTTATTTGGTTTGTCAGCATCGGGAGGAAATGGAGGGGACATTGCGACATGGACAAGTTAAGGTCAAGGTGGAGGAGATGGAGGTGGACGCGGGTGATAATAATTTTAACTTTGAAGGAAATGAGGATCAGATTGTTATTGAAGAGGGGGGTGCAGAGGATGTTGATGTGAAACCGGATATTGGAGAGTTAGGGGAATTATTGTATTCGGATACAATTTTAGATGAGCTTATCAGTGAAGAAAGGACGGATGAGAATCTGGATGATGTACCAGAGCAGGATGGATATTTGGAGAAGAATGTTGGGGATGATGGAGGAGATCATGACTGATGAGATGGGTGATGATGATGGAGTGACTGACTCAGAAGCAACATGAATTATCCGGTGACCAGACTAGCACAGTAAATCATTAAAATGGAAATTAATTAAATTAAGACAGCCTAATTCATTATTCAATCGAATGATTAATTTAAGATTGTACGTAATTTTGTATGAAATTGACAAATAATAAAAATGTTATCTAAAATAATGATTCTGTAATGAAAAATGAAATGCTGTTTAAATAAGCATGTTTGATTATCAAATGATGAAAATGTAACATTGTACGCCATCTACACATCTTTAGATGAACTAGTATACACAAAACACGTGGTCCTCAGTTTCTTTACTGAAAGCTGCAGTTGTGTAGCACGTGTCTTATTTATAGCCAGAGAATCAAGAGACCATGTGCTCTTTTACGAACTGCTCTCGTTTCTTTTCATTTTGTAAATAATATTTTTCATAATTAATTTTAAAGGACCTGAGCAACCGTGTTATCATTTCAAATCTGGTGAAAAAATTATATAATTTTGATTAAGCTAATCAGTCGAGTGAGAAAGTACAAAAACGGGTTATTTATTTAAAAGGGACTTATAATGGGTTCCTCCGAAGGACAACAAGTGGACCTGCCAACTTGTTCAAGTGGACACTGTCCAGTCTGTCTTCAAATTCCAAGGGCTAATATATATCAATGTGCTAATGGACATTCAATTTGCGAGGACTGCTCTGCAAAGGTCACACTTTGTCCAACGTGCCGATCTTCTGGAGCAAGGATCCGAAATATTTACGCTGAAAGTTTACTGGATGACCTTCAATTCAAATGCGGTTGGAGTGGACGAGGATGTGACAAGAGCATGTTGCGCAGTCAACTATCAGCTCACGAGGACCAGTGTGAACACAAGTAAGTTACAATAATTATTGATTAATATTAATTGTTTTAAATGAGCTATTGTATTAAATTATTAAATAATGTTTTATTTTTTGATAGGCCGCCGGAAGTTGTCAATTTTTGTTCCAAGTTCCCCGAAGCAAGAAACTGTCCATACAATTTCACCTCGAAATGGTTAAGTGAACCCGGAAACTGTGCCAATTTTAAAAACCACGTGGTAACCTGCCTCAATTGTTTGTGCTTCAAAGACGTGCAGTACCGAGAACCATTCCTGTTCAACCTCTGTTTTGACGACATGGCGTCCAAGAAATTTAACCCGACTAGATTAGCGCACCACAGCTACAGCCCCTTCTTTTATCGACTTCCATCTCCAAACCAAGAGGATAAAGTGGACCTTTTGGCTCTCTTCTTTTTGTTGAATTTTGATGCAGGTCGAAATCAAAGATTGTCCTTTGCTTTTGTTCAACTTACACCATCACCACCGGAGGAGGAGGAAACGACTCAAATGGTTGTGGAAATTAGAATTGACGGAAAGCCGAGTTCGAACATGGTATCCCACCACGGAGAAAGTAGCTTGCCATCAAAAAGCTGGACTCAGAAGCCAATGGGTTTCAATCAATTTCTGGAAATGGTTGAAAATTCAACTGATGTACCACTTCCGTTCTCTTTGCCCGTCTCTGTCTTATCCGAAAATTATTCGAGCGAAGACAGAGAATTAAATGTTCAATGTACTGTTGTTCAGCCTATCATTGGGGAGGGGGCGGATGAAAATCTGGATGATCTACAAGAGCAGGACTGATGAGATGGGTGATGATGGAGTGACTGACAGACTAGCCAGATGAATTATTTGGTGACCATTGACCAGACCAGCGGAGCAAATTATTAAAAATGAAGATAACATGATTGATTTTTCATTGTAAAATTGTACGCCATTTTTTTTCTTGAGATTGATAACTAATAAAACTATTATCCAAAAAACTAGTGACTCGTTAATTAAATAATTTTACAACAATGTACATTTATATTCTATTAGATTGCAGTTAATTGCAGATACATTTTAATTAAAGTTGGGCCTGTATTACTTTCTTGAAATTTCTAACAATTTCTTCCACTTGTCCTAAAATCCTAACACAGACCACAGTGCATCTCTCCTGCCTCCAACCCGATAAGCTGTTATCATCTTACTTCCCTCCAGCACGGCCTCCATCGATAGAAATCTGTAGACAAGTCTTGTATTCCCATTCCCAAGTGATAGCGAAAGCAGCAAAAATCGCTTCACCTTCCACACCAACAGCGCCGCCAAGACTGGGTTGCCACCTCTGTGGGATAACCTACAGCGATGGGAATCTCCTCAAGCAGCATTTCCTGGTAACCCACACAGCTGACCTGTGTGGTGAGATCAACAACTTTGCAAAGAATCCTCAAAAGTTGAAGAGTATGAAGTCAGTTAAAATTGAAACGTTAACCACGACGAAGACTCGCTTAACCAGCCCTCCACAAGCCCCCACCTGTGTAGAGGACCTCATCAAAAATTTACAACGCACCAGTCTTATCATTCCCTCCAACAATGATAATGACAACACTCTGAATGTGAAGGTCGTCAAAAATATCACTGTCCATTTTGCGGGGATTCATTGAATCCCTACAGATTTGCCCGACATCTCGCCAATCTTCATCCAGATAAGCTATTAGCCCCCTTCATCACCACCAGCGCAACACTTGATAAGCTAAAAAAAGATAACCCCAATCAATTCAGTCAACTTTGCAGGAAGGTTTTGGCGACACAATTAGCCAAGGCAACCAAGATACCTGTTCCAACTCCTCAGGGAGGAGGTGGCTCCTCAGCGTCTTCAAAATTGTCTTGTCATTTTTGCACCAAAACATATTCCGACAGACGAAATTTGAAGTACCATTTGTTGGTCGAGCACAACAATCACCTGTGTGATCAGCTTATCAAAATGCAAAATGTTAAGATGGGAGTGCAAGATAAGAAGAAAACGAAGAAGATGGTAGATAAGAAGGTCAAGCCCTTAAAGGACAAGCCATTAGAAATCCAGCCTTTGGAAACGAAGCCGTTGGAAGTCCATCCATTCAAGAAAATTTGGAGGAGAACAACTGAGGAAAAAACTTGTTCAATTTGCAACCAAGCTTTTACTCAAGTTTGGAAACTGCGAAGACATCAAGTGAACCAGCATCCGGACCAGCTATTTTTGGCATGCAAACCAGGTGGAATGGAAGACAAGCAGTTCCGGGGAATTTGTAAGCAGATTTTTAGAGGGGAAGTGAAGGAGGCGACTTTTGCGAAGATTCACAAGTGTGGCTACTGTCCAGGAGGAGAAACGAGTTACAAAGGAAGTGAAGACTTGATTGTTCATTTGGTTTATCAGCATCGGGAGGAAATGGATAAAAAATTGAGACATGGACAAGATAAGGTCAAGGTGGCGAAGATGGAGGTGGATGGGGATGCGTTTGACAATAATTTTTATTTTGAAGGGAATGAGGATCAGATTGTTATGGAAGAGGGGGGTGCAGATGAAGTTGATGTGAAACCGGATATTGGAGAGTTGGGCGAATTATTGTTTCCGGATGCACTTTTAAATGAGCTTATCAGTGAAGAGGAAAGAGCGAACGAAAATCTGGATGATCTACAACAGCAGTGTGGATTTTTTGAGGAGAATGGTGTGGAAAATAGAGGGATTCATGACTGATGAGATGGGTGATGATGGACTGACTGACTGACAAGCAAACAAATGATCCGGTGACCAGTCCAGTCCAGCATAGCAAATCATTAAAATGGAAATTAATTTTGATTGATTGACTGTTTATAGAATTCGTAAGGTGGTACACCATTTTGTATGAAATTGATAAATAATAAGACTATTACGTAAACTAATGATTCTGTGATTAAATGTTTTTTTTTAAGTATGTACATTTCTATTACATTATATTGTTAAACTAAACTTGAACATATATTTAAACAAAAAGCTTGTATGCTTTGCATTCCTGAAGCTGTTAACAATTTGTTTTGTTAATTGACAGGTACATACGTTACATTGCTGTACTTGTATACTACTGCATTGCAGGACGACTACTATTTTTAACAATATGGGCATGCATAAATTAACTTACTAAATACAAAATAAATATGTAGATGTAAAGTCCATGTCACCTGTCACTTACACTGGAACAATCAATATGAATATGTGAGCATCATCCCATGATTCCCAGGAGATAAAAATAGAAAAAAAACAGAGAAGTAAGTGGTCCTTAATTTTAGTAGGTTGAAAGAGAGGAATGCTGTAACATGTGTCTTATTTGTAGTCAGAATTAATTAACTGTGCTTGAAGAACTGGTATACTAGTCATTATTTTATTTTAATTATTCATAATTTAAACAAGGACAAAAAGCTGGCTGTAGTAAAAATCCAGTTAATTTCCCAAATATTGCCAAAACAAATTATTCGTACTATATTTAAAAAAAACGTAACCACAATCACCGCGTTTCCAATGGGCTCCAAACGTCAAAAAATGGACAGTCAAACTTCTTCGAACGCCGAGTGCCTAGTTTGTTGTCAAGTTCCAAGGGCGAAAATAATTCAATGTAATAACGGACATTCCATCTGCGACGACTGCTCCGAAAAGGTTACAGTTTGTCCAACATGCCGATCTTCTGGAGTGTGGATCCGAAACCTGTTAGCAGAACGACTGCTGGACAGCTTTGAGTTCAAATGCAGCTGGAGTGAACGAGGCTGTGAGAAAACCACTGCACTGTCAGCTCATGAAGACCACTGCGAAAAGAAGTAATTAAAAAAAAATAATTCCATACCAATAAGTTTTGGTACTAATAACTAATATGCATTTTAAAGGGCTTATGTTCTAATTACTTATTTGTTGTGTGTTTTTTTTGACAGTCCGGATATTATAAAGTTCTGTTCCATTGCAAAACGTGGGGGAAAATGCGACTACAAGTTCACTCCAAAATGGTTAAACAACCCTGAAAACTGCGCCGAGTTCCTCAATCACGTTAAAACCTGTCTTGGTTATCGCTGCCACAACGGAATTGTACAATGTGGACGACAAGAGGATGTATGGTTGGGTTTTCGAAACTTATTGTCGAAGAAACTAAATGCAGCCAAACCAGCTCACCACTATATGGCCTTCTTGTATCCACTTAACTTAGGGGACGATGCTAAAGTGGAGCTACATTTCCTCATCATTTTGCTGAAAGTTGATCCATTGGGAAACAAATTTGTGTTCTTTGTCATTGTTCGACTTACACCGGAAACAACACCACCGCTACTCGTCAAATTTACAATTAGTGGGAGGCCAAGTTCTGCAATGGCTTCCCAATGGGGAGCAAATAGCTTACCATCGCAAAGTTGGACCCAGAAGACTATTTGTTTTCAACAATTTAGCAAGTTGCTGGAAACAATTTCAAATGTGATCCAACCGGAAATACCACTTCCGTTCTCTTTGCCTCTTTCCTTCTTATCCGAGTACTATATAGGGCAAGACAAAGTACTCAAAGTAAACTTTACTTTGGAACGAGACTCTTAATTTTCTCTTAATAAAATAATTATCCTTTTAATTGTCTTGTGCATGATTCGGATATGGGTACTTACTATACTGATGGATGATCATATATATGATTAAAGTCTACCAAGTCAAAATGCAAGTGTGCTGCCAAAGTTACTAATAAGGAATATGTAAAAATTATTGTAAATTTGTACTTTATGCAAATGTGTTTGCTCATTTATCAATAAAGAAACATTGTGCAATTTCTGCACTGCAGTGTAAAATGTGATTTTTAAGGGAAATAGTTGGTTGTTTAATTACTCATGGAACATGAATTTGACATACTAATATAAATCAAGAACTGTATTTTTATGCCTCAACCTCAACAGCTAGCTGCAGACTTTTGAAACTTATAAACTTTGCAGGAAGGTTTTGGCGACACAATTGTCCAAGGCAGTAAAGATACCTTTTTCGACCCCCGGGGGAGATGTCACCCCATCATCGTCCTTATCAACATCCGCAAAATTAGGGTGTAATTTGTGTTCCAAAAGTTATTCCGACCAACGAAATTTGAACTACCATCTGTTGGTAGACCACAACAATCAGCTGTGTGAGGAGCTTATCAAAATGCAAAATGTTATGATGGGAGTGCAGGATAAGAAGAAGATTGGTCAATAAGAAGGTTGAGCCCTTGGAAGACAAGCCATTAGAAACCCAGCCTTTGGAAATCAAGCCGTTGGAAGTCCAGCCATTTAAGCAAAAATGGAGGAGATCAGCTGGGGAGAAAACTTGCTCAATTTGCAGTCAGGCATTCACCCAAGTTGGAAAACTGCGAAGACATCAAGTGTACCAAGTACCAGCATCCGGGCCAATTACTTTTAAATTGCAAACCGGTTGAAATGGGAGACAAGCAGTTTTGGAGACTTAGCAAGGAGATGTTGAGAGAGGAAGTGAAGGATGCTACTTTTGGAAAGCGAAGTCAAAAGATTTACAAGTGTGGCTACTGTCCACTAGGAGAACAGGAGAAGGGACGAGTTACAAAGGAAGTGAAGACTTGTTTCTTCATTTGGGTTATGAGCATCGGGAGGAAATGGAGGGGAAATTGAGAAATGGACAAGATAAGGTTAAGGTGGAGAAGATGGATACGGATGCGGGTGATAATAACTTTTATTTTGAAGGGAATGAGGATCAGATTGTTATGGAAGAGAGGGACGCGGATGAACTTGATCTGAAACCGGATATTGGAGAGTTGGAGGAATTACTGTTTCCGGATGCACATTTAGATGAGCTTATCAGTGAAGAGGGGGCGGATGAAAATCTGGATGAGCTACAGCAGCATCGAGGATATTTGGAGGAGAATGGTGCTGAAGATGGAGGAGATCATGACTGATGACGGAAGCAACATGAATTATCCGGTGACCAGTGACCAGACCAGCAAAGCAAATCATTAAAATGTAAATTAATTAAATTTTTTAACCGTGTACATTTCTAATTCATTATATCCTGGGAAAACTTGAACAGTTATTTAAACTAAAAGCGAACTGGTAATCAGTCAAAAGAAAATGTTTGATTGCCAAATTATAAAAACTGTCAAATTGTACGCCATCTATACATCTTTAGATGAACTAGTATACACTAAGCACAAAGCACATGCTCCTCATTTTCAATACATTGGGTGGTGGTGCAAAGACTGAAAGCTGCAGTGGTGTAGCACGTGTCTTATTTATAGCCAAAGAATCAAGAGACCATGTGCTAAGAGAAGTACTCGTGATTTTTTTAAAATATTATTTTCCACAATTAATTTTAAAGGACATGATCCACAGTTTTTACTGATTTTTTTTTTTGCAAAAACTAAGCAGCGTAAACATTTCAAATAGCTAGTGAGTTAGTTAAGTCAATAGGTGAATACTAAAGGTGGATAGTTTATTACTTGGGTTAGTTAATTTTTGTACACACCTGGGATTTTTTTAAAGGAATTTGTCCAAACGGGAGTTTTTTTTTGTGGACGTCAATTTAATTGTAGGCAGTTAAAAGTATAATTAAATGAAATGGATTATAAATATTTTAATTTTATTAAAAAGGCTAATCAATTTCTTTTATTTTAATTATGTTTTACAGTTAACTGGATAATTGGATGATGGAGGATGAGATGAGCCGTGAATCCAATCCAGCTGATATCAGTACCACCACCGCCGACCCAACTACCACAATAATTGCCCGTTATGAAGGAACTTGATTAACCTCCTGGAAATCCACAGTAAACTGGATAATTTATTTTAATTATTAAGTGAGTTAAATTTTTAAAAAAATATGCATATATTTTTAATCATAAACAATATTTAAAAAAAAGATTGCATTTATTGAAAAGATAAGAGGTCAAATTGTATATAAAATTGTGTATTTTTTTCTTGTGTAGTTATCCTGAAGATAAGTGATGAAAACAGCTGATTTTCATCCTCCACAGATGGGAATGCCTTATAAGCTGTGCTACTTTTCTGGGGGGACCCTAACAGTTGGAGAAAGGTACATAAACCATCATTTTTAAAATACCATTTAGTTAACTAATTAAAAAAGTAAATACAGAAAATTTAATTAATGTTTTTTTAAATTGGAAGGTCACTGAATTTAATTTGATGGAAGATAAGCCTAAGCCATGTGCACATCTAATCATCTGACATCATCATCCGCCCACCCACCACCCAATGGAGGCCTAGATGGGGGCAAACCGGAAATGAACTTAATTAAAGGTAAATAATTGAGCATTTTAGAGTAATTAATGTAATTTAATGTAATCAGTCAATAAAATAATTAAAGTAATTTCGTTTTATTTTAATTGTTCCACAGCTCACACCTGGAAATCTGAGAGATGAATTATGAAAACAGCTGATTACCATCACATCGTCCACCAGCTGATTTGATCCCCCAAAAAAGAGACTTGATAACCAACTAATTACACAACAGTTATCTTGACAGATATTTAAAGATGCTTTAAAAATAATTAGTTTTCTTTTCTGAATTGTAAAAATAAGTTAAAATCGAGCTTAGTTAGTATACTTAATTGCTAACTGCATTCAGTGTACAATGTATGTACATCGTTTGTGCTAATTAATTAATAATTAATTTTAACAACAGTAGTTAAATTTTGTTAGGCCCGTAATGTGAATACGGTTCGTACCTAAACATTAACGCCTTAAATAGTTTGGCAAAATAACCAACTTTTACTGACGATTTTTTTAAAAAGTTCAGTTAGGGTTATATTTTGTATTTGTACAATGTAAGTACAATTATAAATTAAATTACATTTTAAAATTATAATTAATTATGTGAGGCCCCTAATGGTATTACGGTTCGTACCTACCATAATACGCCTTAAACAGTGGCCCGTAATACTAACAGATTAATTAAATGTAACAATTAACTCTGTAATTAAGTAAAGTATTTTTCAAGTAATTTAAATACGGAAAATTAATGTTATTTAAATTGTGTGTACAATGTAAGTACAACAATTAAATATTTAAAAAATAATAATTTGACCAGATAATTAATAATAAGTTTATTTACATTAAATAATTGCTATAAATTATAAAATTAAGTAAAAAAAAAAGTATAAAATCTATTTTATACGTGGAGCGGTGCATTTAGTGTACTATGTATGTGCAATAATTGCAAATTAATTAAAATTAATTATAACTCCACTATTTAAATTATAATTGGCCCGTAATGGTATTACGGTTCGTACCTAAGATAAAACGCCTTAAATAATGGCCCGTAATACCAAAATGAAATTAATTTTAAAGGTTAACCCAAATTAAATATTTTAAATGAGCTACTTTTTAAATAGAATTTATAAAGTTTAATTAGT
>JAQFZG010004870.1:0-11109 GCA_034695465.1 Entomobrya nicoleti
CCCACTGTTCATTTTCCTCTAATAATGGGCTACTCATTCCATACCCTGAGGACAGAGATGAAGTACTCAGATATTTTCTTGTATTTTTGATGCTTTTGCCAGTTCGGTTTTTTCTGAGATCTGAAATAATTTTTTGAGCTTTTCATTTCTCTCCCGTGAGTGTTCGTGATAAGTTCGTGTTTTTATTTTTGATCTCTGAAAAGTAAGAATACCGTTTTTTAAGTAATCAAAAATAATATAACCATGTCTTCCTGTTCAAGCTGCCAGCAAGTGGAAAAAATTTCAGAACATCTTAGTTATACAGTTGACACAATTAAAGAGAGTCTTGATGGCTTGGTCTATCAGGCTAGCAAAGCTATTAAGAACAGGAATAATTGTGATCCGCTCAATGAGTTAAACAAATGCAATGTCCAAGTTCAGAATTTTTATAAAGATTTTGAAATGGGCTGGGGGAACTTTCCCGAACAATTGAAAAATGAATACCTAATTCATTTTCAGCAGTTGGGAAGTATTGATCACAGGGAATCCAGCTCAATTGAACGCATCAGGTGGATGTGTAAATTTGGCAAACTATGGATTCAGAGTTTCGAACCAGCGAAAAAAGGTAAGATTTATATATTTTTTAAATACAATTGCATATCGTACTGTAATATGCATTCTGAAAGGGCAAACAATTTGCCATGGTTTGTTTTACAGATGAAACATCAGTAATGGGGGGAGCAATCGATGAAGACGATGACAATAAGAAAGATAGGAAAGAAGACTTACAACAATTCCAAAGCCGGACAACATTCCATCATTAATTTTTTCCATAAAAAAATTGAATTTTTAATGTTTTGTTTTTGTAAAAATGTGTAAATAAAAAGAAATTATTTGCTTTCGCTCACAAAAATTAATTCGTTGGGATTTTATTCCTTATTATTATTCCATCAATATAGAAATGAACTGTAAAATGAACATCTTATACATATAAGCTCAACAACGAAGATGAGTGTCCCAAGTGCAATTGAACTAAATCAGAGAACAAAATTTTGTGATAATCTCTGGGATTTTTTTTATTGTCAAATTTATTATTTTTGTTTATATATGCAGGTCAACCAAGTTTTCCTGGTTAGCCGCAAAATTTACAAATCCTATCCTGTTCTCGCCTTTGAAAATCCATCGAAATCGTACGGTAAAGGGGTGTTTGTGAATATTGGAAGGCTTGATGCAGTTACATAATTCTAGTATAAAGTGATTTATAGCCCAAAATTGGCTACTATTAATTTTGAGTTTTTTAAAAAGAAATTTTATATTTTTGTTTTGAAAATGAAGTAATACTTTCCTCATACCAGACCGTCACGGACATATTCGCTAATGGCAAGACAGCGAGTAAAGCAGGGCTCAAAATTCCAGTTGTTAAAGATCGGATTTATGGAAAAAAAGTTAGGCAATGATTAACATACAACTAAAATATTAAATAAAAGACTGTAAGAATACAGCATCATAATAAATTGAAGAATGAGCTTAAATTGGAATATATTTTCCAAGCTTTGGAGTAATGATGAAGTATGACTAAATATATACGTCGCTTTACATTACGAACCTTAAGAGATTTTGGATTCGTAAAGACCTTGTCCATGGATTTTGTGATTAACGAAGAACTGATTATTAATGAACATCGTAGCCGTGTAAAATATTTAAATCACCTGAAAGGCTTTGTTGTTTGTTGATATTTTACTGGGTAAAATCCTTTAAGGATAACCCCCATCCACATTTTAATGGTATTTTGTATGTTTATGTCTACGAACCCGCAAATAAGTTTTCATAAATATATTTTACGTTGTACTTAAACCAACTGTTTGAATATTTTAGATGATCAACTACTCATTATAATTTTGGATGTTTCAAGGTGAGTTAATATTTTATACCTTATTTGAAGAAAATTTGATCAAATTTAAAACGTCTTGTATGTTAACCATTTTAGCTGGAGTGAAGAACACAAGTGAAACTTCAACTTTTTGCGTAATAAACATACATGCTACTGCAACCATTAGTGCAGGAGAAAATATAAAATGAAATTGATTATGTTATTCCTAAAGACAAGTCTATAAGCATGTCATAGAAATCAAGGTCTAAATTTTTTAAAGCAAAGTTATAGCTTTTTCAGTATACGTACGCTTCGTTATTCGACAGTGGTTCCATTTCCACCAATGCGTCAAGCGTCTAGGGACTTCAAGAAGGTAAATAGTTGTATTTTTTATATATGTATTATGTCTAAACGTAATTATTGGAATGGAATCAGACAATATATTTTGATTTCATTAACAGCGAACTGCTCTTATGCCAAACATGTATGCAGCTCCTGTAATTCAATGCATGCATGCTGACTGACAATAAATATATACCGTTATTTTTTCCAGTCCAACAAAGATAAAAAAGCGAAGACAATGTAGCTTTGATTTTTACCCTTCTTCTATTTTATATTGAACATACCTACCTTTTCTTTCAACGACTAGCTTTCCCATGAATGCATTTTCGATGATCCATTCCAGAACTGAAGGGGAATACATTGTTGTTCTTTTTCACAGGTTTTCTTCAAGGGACAAGTAAGTTTCATAGGTTTTTAAAAAACCGGTTTCTGCTGAGCAGTACCCTTTTTCTGTTAATATGACCCTTTTTCCAGTCCACAGCGAGCATTACTGTTTAACAATTTTTCTCCAGTTCATATACACTCTTGTTTTTTCAGCATATAAGGTATGTAATATAGGTATACTTAATCTTTAAATAGTTTCTTTCCCACTGTTCATTTTCCTGACAGGATTACCAGCAGCTGCTAATTAGGAAACCGGTTTCTGTTTAGCAGATACCCTTTTTGGGTAGGTATGGCTTTTTCCAGTTTCATCTTGTACCCTTTTGGTATTTTAGTGTGGGTTCCGTGAGAAAAACGGACCAAGCGAACTTTCTCATCTGTTTCTTGTAATAATACACGTTAGGAACCAATACAACTGTCTCATCATTTTTAAAAGCTTGTATTGCTGGTAATATTTACATATATATTATATGTGACTTGCTTGTATAATAATCAAAATCAAAAAGGTTTTCTTTGTGTCTTGTAAAGCTTTGTGGTTTAATTTTTATTTTGTTGGGCTCGTAAATTTTTATTGGCTTTTTTATGACTGCTTTTGTTCCCTATACAATGTATACCGTTATTTTTTTTCCATTACTGTTCTACCACCAGTCTAAAGAATTAAAAGAACGAATTCCCAGAGAACATCATGTTGCTTTCACCCTTTTTCTTTTTTATGTACATGTGTATGTTGTGTTTCACGGACAAAAAGCAACGACCGAATACTAACATAATAATATGCTATGAGAAGCTATAAGGTACAAAGTACAAACAGTCATTTTCATGCTCACTTTCAGTTTCAACCGAGAAAACTTTTCATTTGACTTGACAAACATCCCAAAAATTATCTGAATCTGACGAATAAATTCTAGTCATTCATATCGTTCTAAATACGTGTATGCATATCGGACTTTTAACGTATACCATGGAGAAACCCCAAACAACAACGTTTTAAATACACTTTAAATGGTAAAAGTAAGTGCAAGTTAATATTATGTGTATACATATTGATGTTGTAAGATAATACGATAGTGAATCCACTCAATATATTGTCATTGTGGTTCTCATGTAGCGTTTCAGCTTTATAACAAAAATACTTACTTATTTTGTTTTACGTAGTTTATATACATTAGTATAATAGTCCGTTGGGGATGGTATAACTGGCATGATAAGTGGTTTGGAAATGTTATGCTGGATCGTATCATTCTTTTTGTTATGCATTTACTTCGACATGTATGTTCATGGTCATCATACGTCATCATAATCTCATGATTAGATTATAAGCAGAGATCGTTAACTTTCATGACATCAGCTTCTGTACAAAACGATTATCACGTTTGGCTGGTGCTGAATCCATACTTTGGTCAAACTACTTTTTGATCTGCTTTTGTTCAGTAGCAAGTGGTCAGCTGAAGTAAAAATAATAAATTTAGCATTTTATGCTTGAACAAGACAATTTTTAGTCAAAGTCAAACAATGTCTCCAACAGCTGAACAAACTTGTTTAGAAACTGAGGCAAAATATGTACAAATATTACGTTCCAATGGAATTGAGGATCCTGTGTCAGAGGTCATCATTAAAGATGCTGGACTTCAAGGTATGATCATATTTGAAATTATTTTTAAAAGTAATTACATAACTGCTATTATGTATCTTATGAATAATTTATATGGTTAGGTGAAGGATTAGCCAGTTTAACAAAATACGTCACTGTAAAATTTGAAAACCACGAAAAGGCACCACTCAACTTGTTTGTCAAAATACAAACAGAGAATCCATCACATATTGAGTTGATGGCAGAACTGAAAGCTTATGAAAAGGAGGCGAGATTTTTTACAGAATATTTGAGTGTAGCCAAAGAGATGTGTAATGCGAAGGGGTAAGCATGTATACATATATATTATGCATTTCTTAAATGTGAATAAATTAACTAATGTGAAGTCTCTTAAAGGCTTTCTGGATATATTGATTTTTATCCTAAATGTTATTACGCGGACAATAAAATGGCAGTTCTGGAAAATCTGGTGTTGGATAAAGGCTACGTTGTAAAAGACATGGACGAAGGGCAGGATTTGGAGTGTGCTAAGTATGTATAGAATTTGGCATACAAATTATTTTTGATTGAGTTTTGTTCCACTTTATAATAAAAAAAACCAATATATTCTATATATAGATTCGCTATCAAAACATTAGCGAAACATCATGCCCTTGGACATGCCATGATACAAGAGAATGGAGGGGCTGAAAGTTTTTTCAAGAGATTTCCTAATCTGGACCATGAAGGTTTTGATGGACCAATAATGTTGCCAATTTTGTCGTCTATATTTGATGCTTGTATAAAATCGAACATTAAAATTTTGGAGGTAAAATTAATTCATAATTTATATATGCGCAATAAGACAGGACAAAATAATTAACAATGTTTTTTCCTTTAAAATTTTAAATAGAAAAGTGACATCTCTGGAGCGAAAGAAACAGCAGCTAAATTAAAGGACTTTACTGGAATGTCCGGAAAAATAATGGCGGAAGCACTACGAAATCAATATGGGGACATTTTCCGTGTTTTAGGTCACGGGTATGAACATATGCTAAATACAACGTATTAACTGATTAATTTACCAATTAGTTTAATTAACCGTATTTCCCTTTCTCTTAATGCAAAGTATTTGACTTTAAACTTAATTTCACATGCTTTCCAGAGACTACTGGAACAATAATATGATGTTTCGTATGGACGAGAAAACTGGAAAAATAGCCCATCAAGTTTTGATAGATTTACAGGTAAAATTTAAATAGTTTACATGAACATAAATATAAAAAGAGTTTAAGTGGATTAAATGTATGATTTTAATACATTTGATATGTCATAATTGAATGATGCACAGCTCACCCGCTATAATTCTCCATCGATTGACCTAGGCAACTATTTATTTTCAAGTGTGCAGCATGACTTACGACGAGCTCATTTACGAGAGTTGCTCAACTTGTACACAGACACATTGAATGACCTAACCAATGAGTTTGGCTATCCAACAAATTTAGCATATGAGGTAATCGAACTTTAAAATATTTGTGTTTGTGAATGTTTGATTTTTTTAAAGAAATAATTAAGTAAATGAATATTTGTAGGATGTCTTTATGGATTTCCGGAGGAACGTTGGCTATGGATTTTGGTTTGGCTTTGAGATGGCAGTTGGACCAGGAATGGGTGTTTACAAAGACATGGACATCTCTCAGATAGATGTAAAAAATTGGGCTGATGTGATGGAAGATTTGGCGAAGATATGGATTGATAAAAATCCCGACAAAGTAATACAAACTGCGAAAGAGCTGGTTAAATTTGTTGGAGAGAATGAGCAGTTGAGGCTTTAACGTTCATGTAAATTTTGTAATGCAAATAAAGAAAAATTCATCTACGGTGATAAACGGCATCTAATGATGGATAAATTAGCTTCAATAAATAGTAAAATAAATTATTTGACAAGCCATCCATGTAAACAGACTTTTATCCTGTCGGGGTAATTTGAGAATCGGCGTGGTCAATCTATCTATCACTATTACTGTGCATATTTCTCTGTCTGTACATTTTTCAAAAGGTTCAAGGTTTGGTTTTGAACAAATATTATGACTTCAGAAATTACCTTATTGCAGAAAAAATCAGATGATACGGTTTAGTAAATTTAAAAACTAAATTTAACTTTTCCACATTTAATAGATCAAATCAAATCCTAGGTTGTTATATAGGTTGGTAGGTATGTACGTCAAAAAATGTATTAATCAAATTCAACTTTGTCACAGTAAATCAAGTTACCAAAGTATATAGTGGTCAAATTCACAAAACATACCAATTGTCACAGTTTTGAGCTAATAGGCAAGGTGATATCAATCCAATAACAGAGCATCATTGACACTACAAAAGTATTTTTAAAGTTGAACATTATTTAATTAAGATAATACACTTGTTGGCTTTTGAATGCAAGCAAAAACTGTTGTAGCGGACGATTGTGTTATTAACCTCATTTTTTAAACCAATAAATCAGCTCGAGTTATGTATAGTTCAATAAAACTCTTTTACTATAAAACTAACGCAAATAAACAATCGTTTACACAACTGATGAATTTTTAATATATGACATAACTCCATTGTAGGAAATAAGTACTTAATGAATGTATAGTAGGAGACTAGTAAAGCTTTTCGTAGTATTCTGAAGTGTTTAAATTCTCGATAATATAACTTTAAAAAATACATACAAAATTTAATACAAAGTACGGTATTAAAACGTTGCAGCTACCGGTGATCGGTTTTGAAGTGAACGAACATATTTTTCCTTTTGTATAAACCATATCAATTATAGTCGATAATATAACTAGATTTAGCTAATAGAAAAACTAATAAATGTTTATCTTAAATATTTGATAAATATGAAGTATTGGGTTATTTTGGCTCGTTTTTTTAATAAACAAAAATAATTTGGCAAAATAGGCCAAACAAATAATTGTGGAAAGTATTTTCCGGATTTAAGCTTGATCGAATAGCACTGATCTTATAAACAACTTCTGTAATTTTCAAAAACAATATTCACTCGAAACTGTTGTTGAAACATCTGTTAAACATGGGCAAACGAACATAGTTAAAAGCAAATAAAGCAACACTACAAATGGCCACGACATAAACTAGTTCACTTCCAAACCAAACTTCAAACCCGAACAAAACTTAAGGATTAGTATATATTTTGTTGCTATTAAACCGTTGAGTTGTAAAAAACTTTATTGAACAAAAATAGTGCCAAAAAATACGTTTCCGCAGCGCACTAATTCGCCGAGGTAAATTACTAATTTATTTTAAACAAATTTTCATAGACCTAATTTCATAAAAATGATTATTTCAGCACTACAAATGGTTTAACGTCTACTCTCCGTGATTTCAAACAATTTTTAATCGTGAAAACAATTATCACGGAAAATATCCATTTGTCCTTTTCAATTCAATTCAAAAATTAAACTTTTACGTTTTGTAAATTCAATATTATACCAATATTTTTGACAAGCCTATTAGCAAATATGTTTTATGACTTTATTTGTAACAGCATTGATTAGTGAGTTATTCTTATAATTGGCTTACAAATGGAGGGAAAATAATTACTAATACGAAAGGTTTGTCGACTAGCCTTCACAAGCTACTGACGTTAAAAACGCTTATCTGGTTCTGCATTACAGGAATAAAAATGGAACGCTGGCAAACACAGCACATTATAGATAATTTGCCTGAATTGATTCGCTTAGTTAAATGTGATACACTCTTTCTGGCTGATATACAATCTCACGGGGTCCTTTCAGATGAGGATTTATCTAAAGTGGTAATATTTCATCCTAATTTAACCTTTAATATCCATATTTTCAATTTTAAATTATACGTCAATATTTTCTGCATACGGATCTACAGGAGAGCAAACAAGTCCCGTTTGATAAAGCCAGATGCCTTTTGGATGTCCTCAGGACAAGAACAAAAGGTTATGCAGCAATTTTGAGGGCATCGCTTATCACTTGTCAACAAGGAGTGCTGGATGTTTTAATAACTGGTATCCCACAATATCGCTTACAAAAACTGTACATGAATTTCGGTGGGAAAACTTTCCAACTAGGAAACATCCTTTCTTCAACACAAATATCAGAGTTATGGTCTGAAGTTCAGTCAAAAGTTTCATCATCTGAGCTAGTGGAATTTTCACTTCGTATTGAAGATGTAAAAGACTGTTTTAATGTTCTGAACGATACAATTCCACAGCCACTTTCTTATTACATTCCAAGAACTTTATCTAGAAGACTGATACTGAATGCAAAAATATTTACGCAAATTAGCAAGGATATTTTCGTTATTGATGGTATGGAGCGATACAAATTAACCGAATTGGCATCCCCAAACAGAACAGCATATTCCCGTGACCAACTAAATTGTGTCACTGTCCGCTTCATTTATTTGGAGGACAGAGAAGACTGGGAAAACATCCGTAGTTGTGCACCACAGCCTGCTCATCTTTTGAAGTACGATAACGTCACAGAAGTATTTGTTTTGGAGGACACCAGTGGAGCTTCAAAAATACTTTGCCATTTCTTAGAACAACGAAACGGTGATACAAACTGCACTATTCCAGAAAAAAAGTTCACGGATGATATCGAAAAATTTCAAACTAGAGGTATATGTATATGTGATCTGCCAGGGATGGGAAAAACACTTCTATTAGCCAACCTTGCTCATAAAGCTAACAAGTCGAACGATAAAATTGTTGCATTTGTGAGGCTGCAGGTGTTACTTGAGACAATGTCAATAAAATATCATGACATGTCGAATTTATGTGCAAAGAAAGTTTTATTTGAGTACATCGCGAGATGTTCGGTAGCAGCACATATTTTAATGAAAATAGTGGACACTGGAGAAATCAAAGTAGAAATATTCTTGGATGGATTTGACGAGATTGGTGACGACAATCTTAACTGGACAAAAAATTTCCTTAAGTCACTTACGTTGATTTCTAACATGAGAATTTATGTTACTTCACGACCTCATATGCGTCACGAATTGGAACAATCGCTTGGCGTTATAGCATACGACATTTTACCATTTAATGAAGGAAATCAAGTCTATTTCGTAGCACACTATTTGGCCAAACAATTTACTACAATCGATTTTGACAAACTAGAAAGTTTTGCCAAAGTTATCCTACAAAAGTTTAAGGAAAGCGTTTCGCCAACCGAACGAGATATTGCAGGTATTCCTTTACAGTGTAAGTTGATTGCGGAATTAGGTTCAAAACATGTGCTTAGACACTGCAGGCCAGGTTTCGAGGTATCAGTTACCAGTGAAGTTATATTTGGGAATTCAATGTTTGAGATGTTCAGAAGTTTCATTGATGCGAAGTTTACATTAGAAAATGAACCGAAGACGTCGGTAAAAACGTATTCTGTTAAGCCTGTACTTGAAAATGTTTCTTTTTCTAAATCAAACCAACTAAAATTAATTAAACAACACCACCATATCTTGGCATTGCATGAAATCTTCCCTGAATTTGGAAAGAGTATAATGGATCGAAGTGCTTTGCATAATTTTAACAAACGAGAAGAAATTTTTTCGTGTGGCCTTTTAGAAGAAGTTTACAATGGAGAAAGTTTTACGTGGCACTTTATTCATCGAACGATGGCTGAATATTTGGCAGCAGAATTTTTTGCAATTCAACTTATAGCTTGTGACGAAAGCTATATTGCTCATCAATCTGAACAGCCCAACAAAAAATTTATCGAGTTTGTTTTAACATTTCTTTTTAAAGACGTTTTCAAAATTCATAAAAAAGATTTTCCGTTCCTCAGTAATATAGCAAAGGAGCTTTGGCGACCCCGCCAATATTTCTTTTGTTTTTCTCATTCCACGGTTATGTATTTTTTTGGACATTTGATCAAGCATGTTCCCAGTGATATTTACTTACATACCATAAATCCCTTTGCCTGCTCTCCAATACAACGCCAGTTTTGCTCAGTTATAGAAAGCTGTGGATATCACAACTTTGTGAACATTTTTAGCTTTATTGAAAATATTTACAAACAGTGTCCAGACAATTTTAAGTTATCTGTGTCTAATGAAAATTTATGGCATATGGCGTCTGTGATTTGTGAATACTCAAGCCCAGAACTTGTCTACAAGTGCATCGAGTTTTTGCAAACGTTTTTCTCGTTTAATCAAGATGACATAATGACAATTTGCACCAAAAATAATTGGGTATCTCCACTTCAGTATGCATGTATCCGTAGATCGTATGACTTATTGGAGTATTTCTTAGGAATAAGCTGTTCACCCAAAAATCAATGTCTTATTCATTTCTGTGTCATAGGCAGTGCGGACGACAGTCAAGATGAGGTTCAAAAAAGGATAGATGTGATCAACATGCTACTTGTTGCGGACTCAAATCTAATTAACGAAACTGACCGATTTGGAAAAACTCCTGTTTTCCCATGGAAGTCTCATCTTGCTCTGACAAAGTTTTTGTTTTGTAAAGGGGCTAACATTTTTACAACTGACGAATATGGAGGTACAATAGCTCATCTAGCAGCGGAGTGGATGTGCACTAATACTTTTCATGAACTGGTAGATTATATTCTTGAAAACGAGAATGCTGGCTATATTTTTGAGATGAAAAACCACGAAGGGAATACGCCACTTCATGTTGCCTTTAGTTCTGTGAAAAATATTCGTGTAGATACAATAAATATAATATTAAGTAAAACCACAATTGCTATCGATGAAAGGGATGACTACGGTGAAAGTTTCCTTTTTGGTGCAGTCAAAGCTCGACAAGATGTCGAAATTTTAAAACATTTGATTGGCAAAGGAGCAAATTTTAATGCTACTAATAACGAAGAACAGAACTTGCTTCACATTGCAGCACATAAGGGAACTTTTGAGACTGTTGTGTACTTAAAGTCCATTGGAATAGATCTAGATAAAAATGATA
>JAQFZG010004871.1:0-11109 GCA_034695465.1 Entomobrya nicoleti
GTGCAGAATAAGGATGTCTTCATGAGATATCACAAGGCGCATTTAACGAGAAGGCTAATTTTGGACGCGAGTGCGGATAGTGAGAAGGAAGAGAACATGGTGGAATGGCTGAGGGAGGTGGGCATGCCGGCGGATTATGTGAATAAGCTGGGCAGAATGTTCCAGGATGTTAAGGTAATGATGATGACAGTGGAAATGGGGAAAATTAATTAATTTTTAATCAAGGGAAAAATTAATTATTTAATTTAATTTTTGTTTTGAAAAGGTTTCCGAGGATTTGAATACGCAGTTTAAGGAGCAGTACCGATTGGCAAAGGGACCGATAGCGGACTCGATAAATATTAAGATTTTGAATGCGGGGGCGTGGGCGAGGGGAAGTGAGAGGATAAGTGTGAGTCTGCCGCTGGAGCTGGAGGACTACATTCCGGAAGTGGAGGAGTTTTATAGGCGGAAGCACAATGGGCGGAAGTTGCAGTGGTATCATCACATGGCTAATGGGACGATTACGTTTTCAAATCAAGTTGGAAGGTAACTTGGGAAAATAATTAATTAAAATAATTAACTTAAAAAAATATTTAATAATTATTTAATTTTATTTTGGTTGTAGATTTGATTTGGATGTGACGACGTTCCAGATGGCGGTGTTGTTTGCGTGGAACCAGAGGCCCAAGGACAAGATAAGTTATGAGAATCTAAGGCTGGCTACCGAGTTACCTGATCCTGAGCTGAGGAAGACGCTGTGGAGCTTGGTGGCGTTTCCGAAGGTGAAGAGGCAGTTGCTGCATTATGGGCCGGCGGAGGTGGCAAGTCCAAAGGAGTTTGGGCAGCAGACTATCTTCTGGGTTAATCAGGAATTTACTGTTGTGTAAGTTTAATTAATAATTATAAAAAATACTAAAAGCCTTGGAAAAAAATACTGTATAATTTTTTATATAATTCCCATTTAAATTTTTAAATAGTTTTTTAATTATTTTTAATTTAATTTTTAATTGTTTTTTTGGTCTAGTATTTTGATTAATTTTTTGGTCTAGTTATTTATTTAATTCTCATTTAATTTTTAATTTATTTTTTGGTCTATCTTTTAATTAATTCTCATTTAATTTTTTAATCAATTTTTGCTCTGCTTTTTTAATTTTTTGCTCATGATTTTTATTTTTTTGGTCTATTTTTTAATTAAATCCCATTTAATTTTTAATTAATTTTTTGGTCTAGTGTTTTAATTTTTTCTCATTTAATTTTTTTGTAAATTTTTTGGTCTAGTTTTTTAAAAATCAGTTCTCATTTAGTTTTTAATTATTTCTATGTGTATGATTTTGTTAACTAATTTTTAATCTTGATATATTTATTTTTTATTTTTTCCAGTAAGAACGGCCGCCCCCAAAAACGTGGAAAAATCTCCCTCATCGGCCGCCTCCAACTGTCCACCGAGCGCTCCCGCGAGGAGGACAACGAAGGGATAGTCCAGCTCCGTATTCTCCGCGTCCAAGAGGCCATCATCAAAATCCTGAAAATGAGGAAGCGCATTTCGAACGCCCAACTGCAAGTCGAGCTGGTGGACATTCTCAAGAACATGTTCCTCCCCTCCAAAAAGATGATCAAGGAACAAATCGAATGGCTTATCGAAAATAAATACATGAAGCGGGATGAAAGCGACATCAACAGCTTTATTTACATGGCATAAATAGCACAGCACAAAACCAGTTTCCCCCACCTCCCTCCAGGGGGCGTTGAAGTTGGGGGGTCCAGAAATAATAGGTCAACTATCGAAATCGAAACCGATGATGATATTAATTTTTTTGTAGAAAAGCTTTTCTTGAGAAATTATTACTATCGTTCACTTTAATTATAAATTTAATTGTAGTGATAATTAAAGTTAATTGTAATAAAAAAATAATTAGTTAATAATATGTACAATGTACACACTTATAATTTCACTGGTTGTATTTAATATTTAATATTTGTCTCTGAAGTAATAATTAGGGGGCTGTTCATAAAATATGTGATGTAAATTTGAAAAGTGAAAAGTGGGCGGGTATTTTTTTGATGAGAGGGGGTCTTCCATTGGAAAATAAATATATATTTTGTGAAAAAATGTTAAGTGTAAGTAGTGTGATGGTGATGTGTTGTGTCTGTGTACCTATTGCACATGTTTTATGAACAGCCCCATACAAAAATTTATTAGTCAATTTATAAAAAACTGAGCTGAGCATAAAAATAATAAATTAGTTTTTAAAAGTGTGCATTTTTGGGTTTGAAAGATGATAAAATAAATGATGAGATTATAAATGCATTTTTTGTGTATGAAAAATACTTACGTGTGTGTTTCTATAAAAAAATATAATTAGTTAACTAAAGTTAAATAAAAAATTGTAAAAAAGAGGTCGAAATAAAAAATATAAGAATTACTATAAAAAATTGATGAATTTCGGCATTTTAAAGGTTTTTTAAAAAATTAATTGTTTACTAATTAATTTAATTATTGAAAAGATAGAAGGGCATCACTGAACCATAATTAAATATTTTTTGTGAAAAACTTAAGCCTTAAAAAACGAATATTTGATATTCGAATGAGTTTAGCCAAAGGATTTGGTTGAGCTGCATCCAAGGTATTTTTCAACACTGAATACTACGTGCATCCATACAAGGATAATGAGCTTTGGAAAATCTTCCCTTTTGAAATAAATAATGCCAATGTGTGCTAGATGCTCTTTGGTTCGGTGTGAATGTGGATGCAACACTTTTACCCTCTACTTTCCCAAGGGAAATGCTCGAGCCTCTGTCAACCCATTTGAAAGCACATGTAAAATCCTCAAATCTACACGGATAATGTACTCAACAAAAATCTTACCTATGATTTTTACATCATTTTCTCGACTAAAATAAGTTTATTCGGGCGTTGGATATTTTTGGGTGCATGAAATTAGAGAACCAAGTAAAGCCATTAATTAAAAGAAATATGTTTAAAATGATATTTAATTTTTTCTTTCGATTTTGTTTACAAATTAATTTTTGTACGCAAATTTTATAACAACAAAAAAAACATTCTAACCTTTTGAAGTAAAGTGTTTGATCACATTTTACACATCACAATTTTTTTTAATGATTTTGTAAATCTAATTCTTTTCTAATATCAATTGCGGTATAAATGTTCTATATATTTTATTTTCACTTTACGTTAATATATTTACCATTTTATCACCTGAGCTACTCATAAAACTGCTTAAAAATACTTTCTCCCCGTAAATCTCTATATGCCTCTCTTGCTTGGTTTACAAGCATAGGGAATTTCGCTAACCAGAAGTTCATAAAAGCATCCGGCTTTTCCCCTGTCCGCTCCTTTATCTTTTTGTTCTTCTTCTCATCCAAATGATTGTTCAAGTTTCGTATAACGCGAATCAGACCTTCGACGGAGTTTTTATATGTTGTAACCTTTTTCTCAAAAATCGTTTTTTCGTTTGGTTTTTTCGATTGTCCGTCGAAACAATGAAACCAACCCTCATTTATTCCTTGAGATATTATAGGGAAATATTTAGCCTCTAAATTGAGCGTACAAGTTTTAACTAAGTCAGTTGGGGGGGCATCATGAATAAAGTTGCTCAGTTCGACAAAGAAGGTAAGTATTTTTTGATTCGACCAAAATATGGGATGGGCTTGAATCTCTTTTATGTCTGGCCTGACATTTGGATCCAAGGCAATCATTTTCTCAATTAAAGTCAAGTTACAGCGCAGACGTAAGCAATGTTCGTCCGATTCAAACTGGAAATGGTTTTCTTTGATATTGTAGTCGTAAAGGTATCCATCTTTACCAAAAGGATGCTGTCCCTTTGTTAGTACAAAATAAAATACGCACCCAAGTGAAAATATGTCCACCTTTTTAGTCTGCAATGCAAAAAATACCTTTTATTCAAATAACAGTTGAAAATTTGTAGCTAAAAATGCAATTAAAAATTTACAAGAAAATTCGTACCATTTTAGGCATTTCTGGAGCTCCCCACTTTCCCAACTTCCGGTAAAACTTTTCTGCGGCTAGCATTTCGGCTGGTGTCCAGCCCCGTGTTCCACCAAATGATGTAAGCGCCCGACTATACTTTCCAGGTACGAGCAGCCTACTTATCCCAAAATCGGAGACTTTCACAAACACATTTTGTCCAACAACAGAAAATAAAATATTAGACGGTTTGAGGTCCCTGTGAACTATGTTATTTGAGTGAAGAAATTGCAGACCCTTGGTAACTTGACGTAAAATATGTAGACCGTCTATTTCAACTGGAAGAAAACTTTGATTAATCACCCAGTCATTTAGCGTTCTTCCTTGGCAGAACTCAAGTACTAAATAGTATCCATCAGGTTGTATTTCGGAAGCGTAGTACTGAACAATATTTGGATGGCCTTTACATTTGATTAGAAAGTTAATTTCGTTTTCCGCTTCTTTGTTCGATTGAAAATGAGGTATTTTCTTAACTGCCACTTCCAATCTACCGAATGCTCCCTTGTAAACGACTGTGCTTCCACTTCCTCTTCCCAATACTTCCGAGTCAAAATATTCAATTTTGGTCTCTGTACGTCTCTAGTGGATACATGTGTATGGGAAACATTACTTAACTGTTGATTTATTAAATACGCAGTATTTTATTCAATATTTAATTAGTATACCTGTTCTGGCTTATTTTTGGATGTTGCTCGATAGGAATACGCATATAAACAGGTTAACAAAAAAACACAACCCATAGCTATGCCCATAGGTAAATACGAGTGTTCACCCGACAAATGTATCAGATACCAAATCGGAAGCTGAATAATGGATATGCGTACTATATTACTAGGCAACGTTCCTCCTTCTTCTGAGGGCTCATCTGCACTCCTATCTTCTTGTAAAGTTGCCTGAGTGATGCTATTATTAGCTAATGAAGGGCCTTCCTGCATCTGTTACATTGTATCAGAAATGACAATTAACTATACTTTGCAATAGTATTATTACTTTCGATAGATTGGTTTACCGTCATTGGAGTAGGTTCGTCCACTGGATCTCCATATCGTTCTGCTCGTGACAACTGAGCCATTATTTATCACAAAACTTGCTATTCCTTTAATATTTACTATATAATTTGAACAAAACTTTTTCTTTTTTCAAATTTTCCATAGTATTGCTTTGAGAATTAATATTTTGACATAAAAAATAATTTAATCTGTGCATTCAATTTACATAAAAACTGTGCACATAATTGTAAAAAAATATGAGCATCATCCTGTTAGCAGATTATTCACACTTTTTTTACAATTTGTGTACTGTCATTTTGAGATTTTATTAAAAAATAGTAGCTAACTGAATCTGTATATAAACAGGGAAAAAAAATGGATTGAAATGTTCCCACTGTTAAAAGTAGACAAGAGACATGTGCAACTTAATGACAAATTAAACTTCAGCTTGATTTACTCGTCAAATGAATATCATTTTGTTGGTCAAGTGAAATCATCATGACGACATCAGATATGCCAATGTTCTTCTTTAGAGCAACTTTAAGACCTGTACCATTACAGGAAGATGTGCTGAATTATAAATCAAGCAATGCTAAGACTACGTGTCACAAAAGCTTTAAGAGAGCCACGAACATTAACCTATTGACCATTGACTATTTCGTCATAATTTTTAATCAAGTTTTACTTTATTTAAGTCAATACAGTATTTATGGGAAGATGACAAATTTTAATTGGGACATCACTAAATACACTGCAGCTCTGAAACATGAAGGTCATGATTTGGACCTGCGTCTTCTTATCAGTGGTTTTTAACATGGGTTGTTCAACAGTCTACAAGATTACCCATATTTTAACGTATTTAATGTCATTACTGCTATGTATGCAATATACAATGTATAAAATGTTGTACTGAAATGACTTTGATCAAGAATAGGATCCCCATCATTTTTTAAAATTTGTCCAGGGTGATAAGTGTTGTCTTGCTCCAGTTTGAGATCTCAGTTGCCTCCTTTCCATGATCAAATACGGAAGCTGGATGAAATTTGTTGTGAATTTTAAGGAAAATCGATAATTAAACGTAAGTTTACAAAATAGGATAAGCTGGACATTATTGTAATCAAAAATCTATTATTTTAGTTATTAAGCTACATATAATCAATTGAGGAAACTAAATGAAATTGAATCGGTGAACGTTTATCTTTTAAAAGTGAGAAAGTAAGAGTTTACACTTTTTGAGTTAAATAATTTTAATTCAAGGTAATTTAAATTGTGCATTTTTTTGAGTTTCTTTTGTGCCCTTAAACAAACGGTCATCATTTATAGTAGAGTTGTAAACTAAAATTAATAGTATTGTCATAATTGTTTTCTATTAGACTTGTGAAAAATATGTTAGCACTACAAAATTTGAATATAATTGAGAAAATTAAAGTTAAAGTAATGACAGCGGCTACATTTTAAAATTAATTAGTGTTCATTTCTTTCATATTTCGTTAAAAAATATGTACAAAATTAATTAAGTGCTAACGTTTAACCACTAGAAATATGTATATTTAGTGGGTAACTGTACAGTTAGATTTAAATTATTTTCGGGAGATTGGTTATGAAACCACATTAATTAAAAATGGGGGAAAATATGGTTAAAACGTACGTATAAAGTACATTAAAGATTCCCACACTTTAATCTCTTAATATATTGACCCAAAATGGAAACGTTAAATATTTCGAACAGTTCTTGCTTCAAATTAGGTGTAAAAAGTAATAAGTTGATTTTGAATATTTGACAAATAAATGGTACAAAAATAAATGTGTTTAGAAGCAACATATCATGTTCAACACTACGGATTATTGATACTGATAAATCCAAGTATAGCAGAGGCCCTCTAAAAAAGCGGCAGAAAATACCTTGTACGTCAGTATTCTGAAATTTGCAGCCTATGCCGCATAATCTCAAAACATTTGTCGCGAGGGCAGCGGCATCTTTATACTGATCGCTTGTGCAGCACATGCACTCACTACCGATCTGAGTTCCAAGTTGATTATCAATGATTTTGGCAAGGCTCGGGATATTATTTTTAACGTCGACTTTGAATCCGTACACTTGGATCTTCACATTCTGCATCATTTGTGCACGTGTTCACTTGTGCCTGTCCAAAAAAACAAGTTTTTTAATTAAAAGTTTACTTTATAAATAATTGACTGCACATGTATCTACTAAAATAAATGAATAAACAAGAAAGTAACATATTCCATATTCGTAACAAGAAAATTTTCCTAAATCCATACAATTATAAAAGAATCCATTGTTAAAAAATATACTTTTGAACGATCGAGTTTGATGTGTGTTTGCATTAGAGGTATGTTCTTGCTTTTAAGTATACCTTTGCATTTGAGTCAAAGCATAAGTCCTGTCAATAAAACCTTTTTTTTGTCAAAAGATTAGAAATTGAACTGCTTTTTCACATGGATTGCTATAATGGTATGCATGTTCAGGTAGCATTTTACTTTCAACAGTTGCATGTTTTTCTGAGAATTATGAAATGAGCTTCTTTTTAAGCCTTTGGTAGCGGGAAGGGTTTGTAGCATGTGTAGAGACCTGAGCTATTGTTTAAAGAATTTTAGTACAAATGTAGAAGTAATTTAGACATGTATGTTGTCAAATATTTGAAATAAAACTTTGTACGCAAATATGTTGACCGGAAAGCACAAATCAACCCAGAAAGACATGTAGCAGCACGCAAATGATTTATCGAAACACTTGAAGGTAAGTCACGTAAATGCATGCAAGGATATTGAAATTGTGAAAGTGCTTCCACTTCAAATAAATAACGCAGTCTTAGCGTAGCAATGTAATGGACGGCATTTAACCTCTCAAGAAAAATATTGAACCGAACAAACTGCATACGTTTTATCAAAGTTATTAATATTTTTTCCATTTTTCCATTGTGAATATAGCACATGTCTTTTTCTATGGGTAAGGCTATTATGAATTTGGTACGAAAAAAATGTCTATCATTTTTTAATGATACATCATTTAATATGCAAAGCAATTGGACAGTTTTTCATTTGGTTATGAAAGTAGTTATGCATTATAAAATGCAACTAAATTTTAAGCGGACAAATGAATGGATTGAAAAGTTATTCAAACCGTTAACTATTTTAGATAAACTTTAATTTATTATCCAAAAAATGTTTCGAATTCGATTCCTCGTTTAAATTAAATTTATAATTAAATTATGAGAGAACATTTTATACTGTCGAGTAATATATTTCCATCGCTCTAAATTTTTCCTTAAGTATAATTAGAAAAATATATTTTTTAGCCAAATTCAAAACTAGCACAACAAAATTACATCAAATTTTTCCTTGAAATCCATCGAAAATTATTGGTGAAGTATAACGTGTCAAAAGTCACAGTTTATTTTCAAACTTTAAATATTTATAAAACTAATTTTCAATTTTACACCTCATTTTTAACCACCAATTAAGTAAAATTAGAGTTATAATCTGTAATTATAATTTATTCCGACACTACAGCCTGATATTTATCTACAGTTGAAATATTACGTGTCAATAAAATTGTGTGGTTTTAGATGCAAGATGATGTGTTTTAGAGCATGATTTGCATTAAATGTCTATTTAACCAAATTGACACCTTTACAATAGAGCAGGAAAACGTCTTGTATGTCTTTGTTAATAAATTGACAGCCTGTGTTGCAAAATGCCTTTATGTCTTTTGTACTGGAAGCCACTTTATATGTTTCGTCGTCTTTGCAGCACATGCACTCACTCCCGATTGAAAGCGCTGGAAGTTTTTTCTGAAGTTCTTGCTTAAGATCTACGAATCTATTTCCAATGTCGGCGCAGGTTCCTTTGGGCAAATTCGGATCTTTACATTTTCCTTTACACTCGGTCTCACTTGTGCACGTGTTCACGTGTGCCTGTCCAAATAAAACAAGGTTTGTAATTAAAATTATTGATCAACCAACATAAATGAATAATAAAGAAAATAACTTGTGCAAATTCGCTTACCACAAAAATCCCCAGGCAAACAAACAGAATCAAAGTTATCTTCATGATGGCAGCAGTACAATATTTTGTTGGGAAGAAATTCAACTTGATTTTTTTACAACTGGGCTCGTTGAGGGCTGTGGTAGAAATGATGCGTATATTTTACTGTGCTACCTACATTTGTAGCCTTTTCTTGTCACAAAAAAACGTTTACAGGCTGAAAGGTGCTTGTAAAACTGTAGCTGTAAACTTACATGCATTTAAACCGAAAGTCGACTTCTGTCAGAGACAGACAAGGCATTTAATGTTCAAAAGAAGCTTTAATGAGTTTAAAATGCACTTTGTCAAGTTCACACATACATGTATGCATATTTGTACATTGAAACGGTTTTTAACTGAACGAACGAGCCAAGAATATACGGAAAATATAACCTGTCCCATACACTTGTAAAAGGACCACCTGTAAAAAAATTATCTGTCAAAAAACGATCGAGCTTTATATATGTATGCATTGATGTGATACCCTTACCTTAAGGCATACCTTTCCTTTTATGTTAAAGCATACATCATGTCGTTAAAGTCTTCTTGGTCAAAAGATTAAGAAACTTGAAGTATTGTGTAACATGGAGTGCTATACTGGTAGGCATGTATAAGGTACAATTTTTAAGTTCAACAGCTGCATGTTTTTTGAAAGGAGCTTATTTTTACAGCCTTTGGAAGAGCCAAGGGTTACAACTTGTGTAAAAAATGAAAGGGCAGTTTAGATATGTATTGTAGGAAATATTTAAAATAACACATCGTCCAGAAATGCGTTTTTAGGTACTTTTAATCCAGCATTTTTGAATGCAGGATTTCTTAACTTGAATTGTAATACAGCCTATTTATCCAATTAATTGGTTAGCTGTGTATTACCAAATTAGTTGAAAATCTTTATTTTCGCAAGTAGGCAATGGAATATATGAGATTTTTTTTATTTCTAATTAATTTAACTGATGATTTCGATTTGTTATATGATTTTCTTTTTGGTACATTAACGTTTATTCAAATTTGATTTATTTAACAACGAATTTCTGTTGAAGATGCGCGCAAAACGATGTTTAATCTAAGCAGATGAAGGAAGAGCAAAAATTTGCTTAGTAGCTTGACAAGGATCTAAACCTTGTTTAATATTCTATACAGATAGTTTAATTTGTATTACAACACACGCCGAATAGCTGAAAAATATTCCCTTATCAGGCTAAATATTAGTTAATCACCATAAAATTAGAAGGGTCCTTACTAATTACAAATCATTTTCAAATCACGCTCTAACAGATAGGTTTTACTATTTATAATGTTTTGAATTTTTTAATCTCTAACCAATTTATTCAGTTTGAGTAAAAAAATCATTTATTCCAGTGTACATTTGGATATTTCATAAAAACATGAACTATAAATAAAATTTATGCTGAAATGAGTCAAATGTTTTTAGTAAATTCTGCAAACAAATCTTGAACCAATATTTAACTTAATTTTGATTAATAATTGGGTAAAGTTTAGTATTACAAAAAAACACACATTTAAGTGTACTTCAAAAAAAAAGTTTACTATTTTTGAGGGAAGCTTATATAAACAAAAAACGTACTATATACTCGTGTATTATTATACACTACCAATTTTACATTTCATTTCAAATTGTACCACTTATGCATCTAAAACATAACTAAAATAATAATTATTTTTAAACTACAACCACTTTAAACATATTACTTCAACTGGATTTACTATTATAAGAGGTCCCAAAAGAGATTTGAATTTTGACAAGCAAATATTAAGAATATCATTTAGGCCCTCATTACTTTCAATTATTAGTAAAATTTAAGAGCTCTGATTCGGTGAAATCCAAGTCGATTTCCATTACGATTTTTGAAATGGTTAACTTTATAATTAAAATTCTATTAATACTCTAATTACGATTGAATATTTTAAAACATTTTCAAGTATGCATGTAGTAGTAAAATAAATGTGTCTTAGACGCTACATAAGTGTGCTCAACACAGACTTCCAGTTAGATCTATCTAAACAGCGGTAGAAGCATACATTTGACTGTATACTGTTTGTAATTCAGGTTTACCAAATTTACAG
>JAQFZG010004872.1:0-11108 GCA_034695465.1 Entomobrya nicoleti
GGAGTACAACTACTTGTAGAACATTTTACTATCACAGTCATCATTGTCATATGGTAGGAATATTCTTTCATTTTTATCACAAGAAGTACTAACTTCTCTATTGAAGTGATGCAAAAAGGTACGAAGTATGCTATACTTTATAAAGTATCTAACAAGAGGAGGCGAAATAAATGAATTGAATGCAGTAGTAATGATCACAGTGACTGAGTGACTTCTTCTTGTATGCATTTATATTTCCATTTGAACACAATTTATATCACTAAAATATTAGCTTGTAATGACATTATAACAAGTATTTTAGGCTCATTCGAAAGATTCCTATAGTCTAGTGGTTACATACATTATATAATACATGCAAGCATGCTTCCGTAAAAGTTTATGACGATAATATGACATTGAATATTTTTATGAGTGAGGATTCATAAATTCTTTTTAATATCTTCGCATTACTAACATCATCATCACATTCATGTATTTTTTTCTGAAAAGCATATTACTACTTACTACACCGTATGCAATGAGAGTAAAACATGCAATAATAAGATTACGTGGGGTATATAAAAAAGAGATGTTCTTTAACATCATTGGACTTTGACATTATATCTATCCATTTACCATCATTGCCGCTGAAATGGCTAGCCTACACCATCTTAGAGTTTTCATTCTTTTTACGTGTTACTGATGAGAAGACTTTCTCTTCAAGTGTTCAACTACCCTCTTCCACTTTTGTTCTTTATTATGTATGCTTCTGATGCTTGCTACATTTTTTTAGCGGAGGATCGACTTGTTAGAAAGCCGCATGCCGGATTGGAACTGGGCCGAAGAGTGCGAGACTGAGAAATGGGCAACGTGGTGGCGAAATACCGTCTGCAGAGTGACTGCTTTCATTATCTATAACTTTATTCTATGCCTTGTTTCTGGTGTTCTCAGCATTTACTGGTTGGTTGAAGTTTATTAGAAGAAAAAAAGCTTTTAATTTCAAAAAATGTAAATTAGTCAAAGTACACAGACTTCAATTTTTACTCTTTCATAGGCACCTAATGCGTAGCCTGTTTCTACATAGAAGTGACAAAGAACGAACCAATGATCGCGCCAACATTGCCTTACTTATACTGTAAGTTAAAAAAAGCTGCTTGACATACTTTTGTTCACGAGCACAGAAATGAAATGTTTACAATTACAAAAGTAAAAAAAAAAACATTTTCTTCCATTTTCAGCTTCGTCAAAATCGTATCCTGGTATTGCGGTAGAAAAGTACACACGGGAAGGATACTTACATGGACTCTCATAATTGTGGATGTATGGTTATTTAATTTTTGATTCAAATATCATGTTTTCGTGTAAAATACTGTGCATATTATGTATTTTAAATTTGAATATTTATGCCCAGGGGTTGACAACAGCTTTTGTGTATAACACGGGAATGTATAGTATCAGTGAAAAGGTCAATATGGAAATTGTTTACCCCTTGCTCATTGCAGCGCCTCAAATACTTCTTTATGCAGGGATTCTGCTTCGTGTAGGGGTAAGTATTTCACAAATTGTTACTAAATTACAGCGAAGACGTATGTATTTTTCCCAGCTTTATACTACCCCAATATGTGAATTGCATTTTGTGAAAAATATGAGTGAGGTCAAAGATCCATGAGCCAGCCATGGTAAATCCTTTGGTGTTCAATAGCACCAATATTTGGTTTGGCGTTTTGATTTCTTGATTTGTTGTCCACTGTAAGGATTCACCAAAATGTCTTGTTTTTTGTTGAAAAAGAAAAGCGAGACTTGGGTACACTCTAATTCTACGTTGTCAGCAGTCAGCACACCTTACTGAATGTATACTGTATACAACAAATCAATTCATTTTTTTTATGTTCTCCCACTTCACTCCTCTTGTAAAACACTGTGACTGAACGAACACAATCTCAAAAATGCAACAACGACGAAGACAACTTCGTGTACAACAAAAGCTCAGCTTAGGGGCTTCAGTTGATTGAATGAGCAAGGAGTCGTGAACTACTCATTTTCTACATTTGTTTTTTTATAAATATTTTTACTACAGATTCGACTAACTCTTCGAAGTCGTAAACTTGGTGTGAAAAGGATTCCCTTTGTTCTTGCGATTGTTCAATCAATCGTCTTGCTTTTAGTTTTCGCTATCAAATCACAGAAAGGAAGTTTAGTGGAAAATCGTGATCTATTCCTCCATGGGTTGGCTGGAACAGTTTGCGGAATGCTCATTACTTTGGTAAGTTACCACTCCGAAATGTTTGTTACTTTTCTAATAATGTCTTTGTTGTTGGAAAGAAAAGACTCAAGTATTTATTTGCACTTCACATCTGCTGTCATGCTCTTCCTCATATCAAGTATACATGCATATATTTATCTGATCATATCAACATGCACATTTCGATAGATGTGTCATTGACATGAAAAGAATAGCAGGAAACGCGATGAAAAATACTCCCGTTAGTTAGTTTACATATTAAGCCCTGTTTGCTAAACATTGGATCACTTGATCTTCGAGTATCATAAGAATTTTACATGCCAAAAACAAGTGTCAGCACTCGGATGTATTTAAATGTAACTTTACGAATATATGTAAGCGAAAGTAAATTATACATATATATATGTGCATTTAGATGAATAATAAAATAATGAACTTATGTAACTTGATATAATCACTAACCTGGTAACTCTACATAAATAGTTCTCACACCCACCTTTAGGACACATTCACACATTGTGTTATATATATATGAAGATAAATATATTCTGTACATACCTTCCGAAAATTTTCTTAAGGGATCATATATCTACATTATTTATATTTCAAGAAATTGTTCTATCGTTTACATAAGGAAAGGAACATAACTTATAAAGTAAACTCTTAGATTCCAAAAACAAAGTTTTATTACTTGTCTAAATTGTACGTGATAAGTTTGCAAGTTCCTCTATGATAATCGGTTGATTGAGCCTAAATTAAATTATGTCACCGCTCAGTAGATGATTACGAACAGTAAAGGCATATGCGAATAAAATTTAAACTGTCATTATGGGTTCTTCAAACAGCAAGTAATGATTACACTTTAGTTCCGAAAAAGTGAAAACCCTTGTTTTTCCCCATCATTTATTTTTCCACTCTTAAAATGTAATGTTAGTAGTAATGATACTTCAAAGACATTTCGTAATATTATTTTTATCCAATAATAATAAGAATATATATAAAAATGCTAATAAACGATTCAGAACAGAAGTGTCGAAAAATACGATGACGATGGGAGGGGGTGGTTGTAATCTTGCTACGTTTCCTATCACAACTTTTAACTTTCTTACACAATATTGCAGCTGAATATATGTATATATACACATATAAATGTTTCCCTTACATGCTTCCAAGATCAGGTAGTTTGATTCAATAATAATTCCATCCAAAATGTTGACAGCTTTCTGTCTGAAAGTATAGGCAGCTAAAAGATAATACTTTTCCCCATTACCCCATAAAACTTTTTTCCATGTTTGCAGTCTCCATCATCCTATTAAAATTATTAACGGTAGTGGTGATGGAAGCACACGTCTAATTTGATATTTCAACTTGTTCTTCCCCATTTTAGCCAATCAAATTAAGCAACTTTTCTGTGTACTCTGAAAACTTTAAAGATTATCGTCAACCGACCGTCGTCATCATTATCATCATGATTGTGAAATATTACGTTATGGGGTCGTTTGGCAAATGGCAAAGGAGAAAAAGTTGTTTGTCATGTTAGGATTACTTATTCTTACGACCGTTTCTCAAAAAAAGCACCTAGTCAAGTCAACAATATCGTTATACCTCTTCACAATGTGTTCATAGACACGAATCGCATAAGTGTTGTAACTACTTTAAACTAAAATGTATTTTCCACTTGCTATACTTTTCTCTCACTTTAACAGGGAATGGCCTGCTACACTGTGTCACGCCTTCAAGATAAGCTTGTGAGCGAAAACGTGCGTGAAGTGATCAGCCTGTACTCGCTTGCCCGAAGGGCGGAAGTCCCATCAGATCTAATGATGATGCCTCCATGTGAGCTTGACCCTGGTGGAAGTGGTGTTGTGTAGTGAGTAGAATTTTCGTACCAAACGCCTCGTCACAAAACTTGTCCAGTCGTCGTATCATTGGTGTACTTTCAAAAATATACTATATATACTATATAACAAAAATAATATATAAATACATACATATTTGTAAAATCGAATTGAGTACTTAATATAAAAATGCTCTCAAGTAATTAACTACACAACTAGAACAATCATTCATTAAATGTATTTATTCATGGGAATTAATTTAATTGTTTATATTTTTGTCTCCCTTAAGGGCAATATAATATGATTTTATGGTGCTAAAATAATTTAATACAAGGCCCCTTTTCCAACCATTGATTACGAAATACACTTTAAATTACCAATTTTTTATTAAGGTTTCAACTTAGGATTGGCAAATGGTTATTTATATAAAAAAGCGCAAAGGATGGAAAGGGCTTTGAGATAGAGCTGTATTGTAAAATTAGCATAAGCTTTGATTTTGCAACATATTTTTACATTGAAAGTACTTTAGTTGTGCTGTGCTACACATTTAGCACTACTAGCATAATCATGGAGCATATAAGTCAATAAGTTCAGGAAGTTTCACGGACGCGAACATGGAGATGAAGTAGCAAAGATTTCCACCGAAAGCATTTCACAACAATAGCATTGGCACATATATACTTGTTGCACATCATGAAAAACGACTGTCTACGATATATCATAAATTGCCAGAATCAAATAAATTAAAATTTATAAAATTTCGGACACAGTCAACAATTGAATAATTATTACACTTCAAGTTCTTCCGGAAATGTATCAACTCAATTTAACCCATTCAGAGAATAACGAAAAAACAATGTCAGAATTTCATTATTTAATTGCCTAATATACTCGTTAAAGTTTCAATTGTGTTCGCTCAAATTATTCTTTCATGAGTAAAATACATGTTTTGTAACTTTATTTTCTTTGCGAAGACTTTGTATATATACATGAATACCATCAAAAACTAATTATAATCGCGACAGCTCATTTGACATTCCATCTAAAGGCACGACAAGCTTGAGTTTCTACCATATCATTACGAAACAACCGAATTTCGACAATATAGAATTCGAGATATATGATAATTAAGAAAAATATATATACTGTGTTTATATTCGGTTGGCTGTATTTTGATTTCACCTTAACACCAAGTTTGAACAAACGTTTCAAATTGCGCTGATAATTATTTGTATGTATAGTTTTCATTCATCTCTATTTGAAAAAAACGTTTTTGTGATTCTGTTGAACAAACTGAAATTTAAAAAAAAATGTGTATTAAAAGTTATAATGCTAACCAACCAAATACTAATGCTAAATGAGCAGAAATATTTATTCACATTCGCTTGCTAAATTTTTACACGTGAAAATCCGGAAATAACATTACATACAACCGTCTTCAAAGGAATGTTCTGTCAACAATTCGTTCAGTGTACTTTTTGTCACACGGATCAAATAAAAGAAGTAATGTTTGACAAAAATGTTTAAGGCAAATAAAAGAGAAAGTATGTTTTTGGAATTGTATCTGTTTTCATTGCATTTAGGAGGAACATAAAGCTACAATATACATTAATTTTCACGTGATATCGAAATAGACTTCTCTACTCGGCACAATTTTTATTCATCATAGTAATTTTTAATAGTGCCTTTTGCACAACATCATATCGGTAAAGAGAGTAGTGCCTATTTTCGTCGATCCGTTTAGAAATACATCGGCTACACAAGACTTGGTCTGCTGGTAGAGATTTTAGATAAAAAAAAGGTGTATTTTCTTTCAGTTTCTATCATCAAATTGAATTGACTCAAACTTACAGCTTTTCTCCCATCGGAGACAGGGAGAGATAGAGAAGAAAAGAGAATACCAAAGAAAAACTGTTGGTAAGTAAGTCTAAACTGGAAAAGAAATATACGGCAACTAACAGGAGGCAACTTTCACAAAAAAAATCCTTCCTTCCTCCTACAACAAATTATACGACGCAATTACGCTGAGAATCAATGAAGCGCAGCAGAGTAGAGAGATGAGTTACGGCAACTGTACGTGAAGAATACGTTGTGATATAAAAGAAAAGCTAAAGCAAACATGGAAATTCGTACGACATGGCATCCTTCATTTAATAGGTTTTCTCGGGTTTATATCCGGGATCGTACTTGGTACACTGTCAATCTGGTCGTCAAGAATTTCTAAGCCCGACAAAGCATACAATGTAAACTACACTTCTTTACCCGCATATAAAGCGTAACGTGGCGGTTGCTATGTTTGGGTTCATGATCATCATCCCAGTCGTCGATGTCATTGAAGCAGTTGATGTTTTTGTGATTGTGCAATAACAACTTTCTTCGTCGTCTTCACAATCTACACCCTATATTTCAGACAACTACTCCTATATGTATATACATGTAGGTATTTTGTATGATTGCTTTGGCGTTTAATCTTGCACTGATGCAGCAATTATCTAGAAACAAAAAGTGATACAGATGGAGAAATGACTTAAGGGTTGGTTACACGAAAGTGTTCAGTTCTTATTTAGAAATAAAATATTAAAATTGCACTTTAAATTAAAACGTCATGCGTCATATTGTAGAACCTTTGCAAAATTTTGTCTCTAAAATGTGGCATTTAGATTTTCAATATTTTCATTAATGTGTGCTTCATTCGAGTTCATTTAATGGCTTCATAATGCTTTCAAGCGTAAAAATTAATGTTTGGGACGCTTTTTTAATTTAATAATTCTGTAATATACAATTTTTTATTATTCAAAACTATATAAATGTTTTGTAAATTAACGGAATTTCGTTTACCAGTCAGTCAGGCGAGAACAAAGAAGCTTATTTAGACTTTTTACACGATAAATGACACATCCCGGTACAGCCTTGCAAATGTGTGAACAATATAGCTATGCCGGATCAAAATGTACTGAATCATAAATGCGTTTAGCATGAAATACTACCATATCCTGAACTGAATAGAGTTTTAGACATGACAATATAAATGATTCGCAAAACCATTTATTTAGACATGACATGACATGTACGTTCACCAAATTCTAATTTATGCAATGCACACTTTTACACGACCTTGTATAATCAATTTCCTCGACAGAACAACTATTAACTGTAGCACAGTAGCGATGTCTATTCTTGTGAACTGAAACGAGTGGAAATGATCTACTGTAATGTAAGTGACTCGCATTTTAGCATGAGCACATGCGGACAAGTTGTAATCTCGTTAATGAATCATAAGAACTTTCGGATTTCCTTTCTACATACAAAGCTCCCGCACCTTTTCCATCGTCCATTTATACTTATATTTTCCTACTCCTTGTAGTAATTGGCGGAGATCCGGAGATGACCTTTTTTGTTTCTCATTTTTCCGTAGTACAAGTATCCTAATACTACGTGTTTGATGTCAAAGTATAATTTACGAGTATATGTACATTTGGAGAATTGTGAAAGCTAATAGCATTTACAGCTTTCGTTTCTCACGATTAACCTACTATTTGATAATCGTATACGGCAATCATCGCAGAGAAAACAAGCGCTCCTACACTTAAGCATTCTACACTACATGTTTATACACATACACAACTCAGTTTTCACATTCATTCATTCAATTCCTTCTTCGCATCATTCATGGATTAAGGATTATCAATAAAACTGATGTAAATTAAGATTATCCGTTTTGATAAAAACACCATCTGCTTTCACCATCAACTCCAATCCTTGTATAATGTATTGTAAATCATCTGAATATCTGTGGTCTCTTTTTTGTATTTAAACACTACGCACACATCAGTTTTATACAGCGACTATATAAAAATTCAGGTAACGTAGATGTAAATATTGTAAAAAATATGTGACGTCGTTTCCTTTGTATTACGTGTCGAGTGTCGATGATCAGTGATTAGTTTAATATGATAAGGGAGTATGTGTGAGTGCTCAAATATATTGTATCCAAGTACTATAATGCATAATGCATGGATACATGGTACATCATGAGAAATATTGTTTACACAAAGTCTACAATCTTCTGACGAGATTTTGTGCAACTCCTTCCCGAGGAAGTTTGAGGTTGTTACTTTTGCATTTAGACTTCACTGTCACTAAAATGTAAGCGTGTATGCTGCTCAATATGTATAGTATATGTAAACGCTTTAAAAAATTCTCTCTTAACGGCAAAAAACTGGTGATGAAGGTAAACGTCTTTTTTAAACAACGGTATACATCCATATACCATGAAGAAATAGAAAGTAAACTTGCGTGTATTATACGGGTACCAACCAACGACAATGAAGCATGGTAATGATCAACGTTTGTACGCGAACTTAATACATGTACATATCTATTAGTCTATTAGTAAATGCCAAGTGCGGTGCGGTAGTTTCTTTTGAGCTCATCTTCTTTTGGCGGTATTGCGTGCACAGCATACGGTATTTTTGCAACAAAAAAAAACAGAAGTTTTTTTTATCTCATGAGTTAAGTAGATAGATACACAAAAGACTAAAAAGCCTGCAAACAAGGTTCTCTGAGAGGACTCGAAGAAAAAAAGTAGCTTGTGCTCGTACAGATTGGGCGGGCGAATGCGAATGTGCACACAAAAATAGTGCAGTTAAGATCTATCAAGAGAAAAAAACAGTACTTACATTATATTGTACAACATATTATAGTGCAGTGTGCATGTCTGTTTTTGAACTAATATATGTACTACATATATTACAAAGGCTGTTGTAAAAGGTTGTTGTTATTTAGTTTTTAAAGAAAAAGTAAATATGTATGAAAGGAGCTTTTAATTTATATACGTAAATTGCTAAAGCAAAGCAACAAAGATATAGGACCATAAACATACCGTAAAGGTGAGAGTATGTTGCCTTTTCTTTCATCAACTTTCGCAAATGGCAAAATTTTGAGAAGCTAAAGAAAATAGACTGGTTGGGAAAATCTTGATGTTTTACCCAAGACAAAAAAAACTGTCATTATCATCAGCGGCAAAATAAAGGAACAAGAAATTATTCAATCGGCAAACTCATAGAAGTGAGAAACTGAGAGACAGCACGCAAAAATATCAACTAGAAACCCACCAGCAACAAAGCAAGAAATATATTCCTTTATGCCTTGACTTCTAGAGTTCATTTAAAGCTACATAGGTAAAACGTAATAATCTACAGACAGATTGTACGAAGTAGAATGTATATATTATTCTTAAACAAGATCTTAACAGAATATGATTCTTCAAGAGAAGAAATTAAAACTGTAATACTATCTGACATTTTTTCCGTATTCTCACGATTGGTCGATTACAGTTTTTTGATGCTCTACCATTTTTAGGAAAATTTTGAGAGCTTACATTCTCTTTATATGGCTCTGTCTCTGTGGATTTTTCTTTTGGTTTTCTCTACCTTTCAACTATAACAGATAGAGAAGAATGAGTGAGTGGTCATAATGCTGATACCGCCACACAGTATTATTGAGTGAACAGAGGATCATCGTCATCATATTTTCATTTTTTATCCTAAAACCGTATTACCTTTGCAGAGAAAAGGCAAAAGAAAGAATCAAAGAGAGAGAAAACTTGTTTCGCGAATCGAATAAGTTTCTCCGAAGCTGATTTTTTTCTTCTTTTTAGCTTGCCTTTAATCCACGCAGCAGCTGCTTTTCAACAGCTTTGCAAAACAGTAATAACAGCTTTTCAGCTTTTGTGCAACAGCAAAGTTGCAATGCTTTGATGGGAAAATGGCAGAAAAACAACAAACTTAAATACATGCATACCTATAAATTTATGTGATTGAGACTTTGTTGAACCTTAAGAATGCACTATGTACTATTTTCAGCTTATTTTAGAATTAATGCATCCACAATGTATTTTGGCAGTTACACAGTTTACCTCAAAGTTTCCGAACAAATATAACAGTTTGTTTTAAGGTCAAGGTTTTTTTAGCGATAATCTATTCTCCTTGCAGTGGCAAAAATTAAAAGATCGGCTTCGAATGCTATATGTTCAGACAAGTCAGAGATCAACAGAGAGAGAAAAACTTTCATCAGCCCGTGTAAATTTTGAAAATAAAACAGCTATTTAAAATGCAAGCACAAATGTGTATTTTTATGAAAGTTTTCTTAGAAAATGCACAAGTTTTTAAATCTTGAGTTGGCCATAGTATGTAAAAAAATAGAAAAAAAATTCTGTAGATTATAATCATTATATTATATAAAAGCTTATATGGTTAATTATATTATATTATGAAAAATGAATCTAATCTAACTTAAAAACAAGTTTGCACAAATCACAAAGCTTTCTATGCGCCGTAATTAAACCGCACCTGAAGGATAAATTTATATTTATTACAGAAACATATGAACATTAAGATTATCTACAGTCGTAAGATCGTACAGAGCCCAGATTATTCAACATGTGTAATCAGTAAGGGATAAATGGACGAAGGTGTAATTTCAATATATTATCCCCGACCGCTAATGTTACATTGTAACCGCGACAGTCAAATAGACGCAAGAGAAAATTGGGGAAAGTTGATCGAATGTAGCTCACGTTTACAGCACAACAAGCAAATTATTTGACACGCACACATACACATGTACATTTGCATGGTGGATGAAAGCGCATGCACATAGAGACGACAATTCACTGATGTGTAATAAAACGAGACTGAAAGCAGCGTTTTAGTTACCACATGCCGTGAAAGACAAAAGGATATAATGGGACACCCATGAAACCATAAAAACTGAGAGCATTGGTATGCATACAACCGTTGTACATGCATTACTGCATGAGTTCATCCATTCCAGTTACTCCATTTCGGCTGCTTCAAACACGCTGCTGACTAAAAACTTATGAATAATCGTACGTATGCAATAGAAAGCATATATATATATAGATCACATGATACAGACATCGAATGCAATCTACGTTTTATTATTTCCTTCTATTTCAATTCGTAAAATGACAACAATTACTATATTCGGGTTCTTCCTTGTCACATTGACTTTCACTCAATTCACAA
>JAQFZG010004873.1:0-11107 GCA_034695465.1 Entomobrya nicoleti
TTTGTACCTTAGAGTTAGTAGTATTTAATTATATATACGGTTGTTTGAATATTATTTTTGGTTATCAGCAAATAAACGTCTAAAAATGTTTCCATGGTTTTCGTGTGTCCTTTAAATTTGTTGTAAAGTATGTTTAAAAATTGACTTCATTTTAATAGTTTTGTCAACTAGATGACGTAGCACATACAGATTGCTATTTGCTAATTAATGCATTAAATGTTATTATTATAAATATATGAAATTTGAATAAATGTTTTGAACAATAATTTTGAACCTTATTTCTTATGAATTTAATACACACATGTTGAAAGGTTTTGTGTTTTTTTTGCCGTACAGTGGAATGGCATCAAATTAACAAGTTATTCAATTACGGAGAAAGTTTCTGTTAATTTGTGGACAAGTTTAAGTCAGAGATTGCAAGTGAAAAGGTTGCATGATTAAGTGACCCATTTCAAAACTCAGGACAAAGAATCATTGAGATGGGAATGCTGATAGTTAACACACACATGCATACATGCATACCTATAGGTGTAAAATATAGAATATATAGGGATTTGATCAATATTTTCTTATAAAGAAACTCCAATTATCAATAACTCCAAAGCAACTCGAGTTAAATCGTCAAATTTAACATTGAATGGTTTTAATATAAAGTATCCGCTCCGTAAAATGGGAATATAAACCAGTAATTCATAAAACAATTAAACTGATAAAACATTACTGTAGAGTCCCATTGAAATATTGTTCAAATTTTAGATCAATTGACATATATGGTAAACTCCTTAAAATATCCAAATGTTTTGCTGCACGGGCTAGTTTCTCAGCTTGGTTTCGTTTCGGCTTGGTTTTTTGGATGCGAATCTATATTTCTATAGTATAGTTTTTTGTTGGATTAAATATTGAACTCGAAGAGTTTATTTTTCTTAAAGTTATACAAGATTGTCTAGTGTTTCTTATAACTTAATCAGTTTTCAAATGAACTCTATATTATTTTGACCATTCATAACATACAGGATTTTTTTACGACGTTAGGGACTTAATCGAATAAGAATATTTAATTAAAGATTTTTCAATTGCCAAATACATAGACAGATTCATATTGTATTTTACGGTTTTTGGGAAAGAATAAATGAAAAGCGTGAACGACAAAAATTGAATTCTTCTCAAATTTTAATTACGAAATGTGCTCTTGTATAATTCCACTAAAACAAAACTAGTCTGATATATTATTAAAAATACATCGTAATTAAACTCGTCCTAATTTATTCACGGGTTTGAATAGTCAGCAAGATTAATTTTAGAACTCCGCCGCCCAACCAAGTGTCAAACGAACTAGCTGAAGTATCACTCGTAAAAAAACTCTTCAGTCAAACCAATTCCTGTTTGTGTAATCCGATCAAACTGTATTTTTTTGACACAATGTGGTACCATTTCATACGAATCACCTTGTTTTTCCAAAAAAAATTATCCCCTCAGGGTAATTTACAACAAAACTGCGAAAAAGTTTGAACCAGTGGATAAACCCAGTAAGCTTCACAACCTTGTAAACATCCAAGTAACACAACTAAGTGTGGTCGCATTTGCCCGATGTCTCTACTACCTAAAAACGGACAACTCTGTAGTGACCATGTCATTTACAGATTTTATCGTTAACATTTTATTTTGGGGAATGTGCTTGCTTGTTCCGTCATTAGCTTGATCATTTTGGAAAAAGAAGGACAGGTTTAGTTGGTTTCTAAACCAAATCAATTACCAACGCAAAATAAAAGGTTAACAATGTGTATGAATATATAGTTATAAACTAAACGGATCTGCATAAAAAAACTAAATTTTTAGATGAAAAATTGGACATCTCTACACTACTGAAGTACTCAATGGCTGCTTTCGTGTTTCTGGTTCCAGCATGTATGGCATTCCTTCCAGTCGTATTTAACAACACAGCAGTTCACGTAGTTCTTTGTTTTTACCTACCCGAATCCTGGATGAAAAACACTTTTTTTACAATTTTTACAATCGCTTGTGGCACGTATTTATATGGCGTTTTTAGCAACTTTAGGTGTTATTCAACCTGTCCATTTTTTGGTATCTACGCTCGTTTTAACTGGTGAATCTCAAAGTTTCTTGGAAACAGGTTATATCGAAGGAAATGTTTACCTGAGAAGAATAGCAAATACATTCTCTAAGAACTACCAGAAGATAAATTTATCAAAAGCTGTTAAGGCTTATCACGTAACAGCTCTTATTTGGCGGGAACTTTTAGAGTTTGGATATGTATTTACCCAACTTTAATGTTTGGGGGTTATGCGATCAATGTTGTGGCTACATTTTCTTTAATAAAGTTGCACTCTGATCTGCCAAATTCGTTGGCGGTAATGTTAGGGTTGTTGGATGTGATTGTTGCGGGAACTACAGTGGTAATTCATAAGTATGATTTGAAAATAGTTGAAAAGTCGACACAGTTTTTCTACTGTTGGGAAAACGAATATGTGAGCGCTTTAGGACGAAGGTGTATTAAAGCTTGCAGGGCAATAAAATGTAACTGTGGACCATTCTTTAACTTGGAGCCTTCAACACTTTTGAATACTTTTATGCAAGTTGCTGACATGACTGTAACTATGCTGCTAGTGTAGATAACAATTTTAGCGAAGTGTTCGTTAAGCAATCCAATTTGAGCTAGCTTTAATAGTATATCGATTTTTGTCAAAAATTTAAAGTGGTAGGCCTCTACAAGTAGACACTACTGTCCCTTTATAGCTTTTCCCAAAGAAGAATTAATTTACTGGGGAAACCAGCATGCCACCAAAATTATTAAATTTATAACTCGAACGTGTACGTTTGCTTTGTTAATTCACAGTAGAATATCCTGTTTATCATGCACACTCAATCCAAACGTTCCTTTTAATAATGTACCAACAAGTTTTATCAATTATTTGAATGATAATTTTGAAAGCAAAAACCTTACTCAGTTTATATTGTTCGTGTATTGATATTTTTTAATACGAGTATATTTTTACCTTTCTTCAATAAATATTTTACTTAATTATACCAACCTTTTGTTTAACCAAATCGCTAAAACTTATTTCTAATATGCTACTTACTTTACAGCAGTGGTAAAGTTTGTAAACTTGATTGGATTGAACTCTTAGTTTTATTTTATGATTTGTACATTATGCTGCGAATCTGAATGAGGGGAGCCAATCCTTAATAAGAGAGTTTAAACCTAAACTAATAGAAAGGGAGTGTGGTTGGCATTCTAGTCAAGGTGTGATCTTAAGAATAAAGAGGATCTTTTGATATGTCTATTGAAAATAATCCGAAATTATAATTTAAGTCTTGGGTCTCTATATATTCTTGAATTTATAGTTTGAAAAATTAGCAAGAGTTTATGTTATAATTTATGGTACAATACTTTACATTTTTAGCCACTCTGGCTGTAATTCAACGTGTAAATTTATCGAAAGCTGTTAAAGCTTATACAGCTCTTACAGCTCTAGTTTGGCGGGAGATTTGAGAATTTGGCCATGTATTTGGATTGTCGGCTTAAACTAAAATATAAATATGTATTGCGCTGAGCCTTTTTCCAAAATGTATATAGACACATATGTTCAAAACACATGAGAATATACACCAATTAGATTTTTTTTTCGGAATAGTTACAAGTATCTCTGTCTACATCCAAAGAATTCAAAAAAAAACTCCGAATTGACTTTTTATGTTAAAAATTGAAATTTGTTATTTTTTGTATTCAATCTAAAATTTATAGTTTTAATCTGCTTCCCACTCAAATTGTTGTTCAATTATAAAATCATATTAGTACATATTGAATATTTTACATATACCTTACTAAAATGATTTTAAAAAGTTTTCTAACGACATATTTTTTTAAGCAATAAAAACATAAAGTAATTGACCTATTAGACAATGCCAAGAATTTGCTAAAGTATATTGAACTTCTCGGTCAAATAAAGACCTACTTTCAGTTCCTAACGCTCTCGTAAAATTTCAATAACATGACCATACTATCGTGTGGGGGTGAAATAAATTAAAATTCTTAGCAAACCTCATATTTCATATAAGCCGTCATGTACCCGTAAAGCTACATTTTTAGACTAGAATTATATTTTTTCTCGTTTTGACTTCCAAAACTCGCCCAGAATGCAAACAAAATAACTTAAGGAACAATTAACAAAACTGCATTTGTTATATTCGTATTTAAAACACTAATGAATATATTAACTGCATCTTTTGTAATGGCAAAGTGATGTCCACACGACACCTTCAACTCATTTTGCGCTCTCCACTTTAATGCCAAATAGTGCCTAAACTTGTATGCATTATAATTAAAAAACTCGCTTCTCTTTTTACCTATAAATTCCCCACTGTCTACTTTAACATACATTGCAAATCGTAAAATAGTAATCCACAACCCCAAACCTCCAATCACTGTTGTCGCTGAACCCAAAATTACAAACTTTGGTAAAATATTGAAACAATTAATAGCCACCCATGAAAACATCGTTAATATAAATTGACCTCCAATTATGAACAGTATCATGATTTCGGATATGAAATCCTTCAAAATTATCATAAAAACTCGACACTTAATATAATATTTGACTTCTAAGCATTTTGGCAGAGTATTAATTGTGTTGAATGTGCAAGCATAGTTTCTCGCATGGGAAATCAGTAAAATAAAGATATACGCAAAAATGAACATCACTTTGAAAAGAATGCAGCCACAAAGTGGAGACAGAATAAATGCGGAAACTGTAATGAAAACATTGTTAAACGAGCTTCGATTGGCACCTTTGGGCAGTATTATTTCTCGAGTTATTAGATAAACAGGATCCAAATGTAACAAAACGAGGATAAATACTACTGACGGAACAAACACGACAAAAAGCCATATCAGCCAGTTCATCATTAGTCCAGCAATATCGAATTTGGGTCGAACAAGTCGAATATCTGGAAAACAAAAAACGGCAGGAGACTCGATATGAAATGATTTTCAAGAAAAAATACGTAAATATATCAGTTAGAGTGTACTTACTTAATTTGAGTCCTTTATTAATAAAGCTGTTGATTTGGAGGAAGAGATGTTGATGTTTTGTAAATGTGGCAAATCCACATAGAAACAAGTTCGAGTAACCTAAGGGTATTAAAAGCATAATTATTTCTACTATAGTTAAGCTAGTGTAACTCTGGGAAAAGAGACTGAGAGAAAGTAGAATGAAAATAAATATCGAAAAGGTCAATGCTAATAGTATCACATAGCATGACCATAAACCTAGCAGAGTATTTGTATTGGGTGGAAAGTATGTCAGGTAAAGGCCGCTCTGATTATCGAACTTAATATCCACAACGGCCGGAGGAATAAAGCCGTAAGTATATTTATATATTTGAATAGCTTGGGTGAGTAGTCGGGTACAAGCTGATTCGAATTTTGAATCTTGTAATAAGTCTTTCTCCATTTTTGGTCAAAAAGTGAAACTTAGTTTTTTGGAATGCTTTTCTCTCTCGCAACTATTCAACCTAAAAACACAAAAGTAAACTGTCTCTGACATTTGGAGTTACGATACCTACATAGTGAACTGATAATTTGTCAAAACTGTTATATTTCAATATAAGCTAAATAAAATATCAAACACGGTTTCGTTAACTGTAATCAATCCTTTTCAAGGAACTATCAAGTTGATAAGGTATCAATATTATATAAGCAATTTGTAGAGAAATGGTTTTTAAACAATTAAATTAAATCGAATTCTACATAACATGGAATTACATTTAGCCTTTTAAGGTTTTGCATGATGGGTTTATGTTCAAAATAAAAAATGCCTTGAGAATTCATAGTTTGTTTTGTAGTAAAATGTTTACGCATCAAATTTTTCGACTAATATCGCTAGATTTTGCATTGTTTTGTCGTTATGGTTTATAAAACGAGATTTTACTATTTTACTATAACTATTACATTTCAAAAAGTACTCAAATATTTAAACGTTAAACAAAAGTACTAAAATATTTAAACGTTTGATCAAAAGTTCTAAAAAATTTAAATGTTTAATCAAAAGTTCTGTTGACAATTTAATTACTTAAGCAACAGGGTTTTATAAACATGCCAGAATTTTTCAGCTAATGAAACTATAAATAATATCTTACTGTTATGGAGGGTAAAACAGTTTTTTTTATTAAACTCTAAACTGGAAACTTTAAATTAAAAAACACAACAGTATTTAAAAGCTTGGCGGAACACGATTTCATTTACATGACCAGGAACTGGTTCGGTCACAAACAAACTAAGGATAACTAAGAGCACGGTTTTAAATAAATAGAAAGGTATAAACTATGTATTATTCAAGACGTTTTGGCTCTTTAATTTGAGTAAATTGTTGTTCAATATTGACAACCATTACCATACTTCAGTAACGTGAGGTATGACTTATCAGACTTTCTACGTAATAGCTTGTTTGATAAAAATTAGTAGTCATTCGAAAACAATTTGCTAAGAATTTATTGATTTTTTTTGTTAACAATAGATTTATTATTTCTACTTAATCAGATTGTTATATAAAAGCTAACTTCTGATAATCTAATATTCAGGTTGGCTGATCTGTAATGAGGGGTGTTGTGAAAAAACATGTAGTTTTGTTGCTTTAGTGATTATAGTAAGTGCTGTATACCTTTAAGTTTATTTTGAAACTAAATTATTTCTTTTTTCGTTTACAAATCTTGCTTTCGAATTATTGTTCTGAAAGTGGGCATTTCCAACACATTATATGCTTTTGTGACTTTTACCCATACGGGATGAAAAGTGCATTTACTTATTTACCAAATTTGTTTGATACGTCATTCAAATGAACGCTTGTTTTCGCGTGGTACTTCAAAAGTCCAGATACTTCGTATATATTGGTTTTGTAAACAATTATCCTGTTTTTCCAACTTGATTCTTATGTTAAAAATGTAGTAGGTACATTTAAAAATCAATAAAGTGGCACTTGGTTGTGTCAATGCTAAGTTTAACAATGCGGTTTATTTTTTATACTATTGGGAACTTTAGTTATATGTGTATATTAGGACGAAGTTGTCCTAAAGTGTGTTGAGTACGGAATGCTAAAATATAAGTGGGAATATACATCAAAGTAACATGGGTAACGATACTGTGTTGATCATTCAAATCTAAAAGTTAATTATTAAATAATGATGATGATTCATGATAAGCTTGAATATAAAAAAACGTTTTGAAGTAAAACCAATTAAAATTCTATTATACTTAAAGTTTTACTTGAATATGGAATATGCCAACAAATTAAATCATTTTAGAATAAAACTTTGCTAATGATGATGCAATATAGCATGGGTTTTTCATCAAAAGCATTTTTTTGTTTTCCAACAAATATATAAATAAATAAGTTTAACATAAATAGATCGCTTTGAAAACAGGTGTAACGTTTTTAAAATTATCGTTAAATTCATGTTCATACGATTCCTTCTTTCCTTGATCAAATTTACTATTTGATCGTAAATGCATAAAAATTCTTGTACACAAGCTGACATCTTGATTTTAAAATGATGTAGGCCAGTATGCCCCAAATTGGATTATTATATTTAATTATCGAAACAAACGAATTTACCGAATGTGTCCTCAAACCTTATTTCATATTACACTCCGATTCAACAACCAAGATAAAAACAGAACGCAATTATAGGCTTACATCAAAATGTAAAGGTAAAAATTCCATTTAATTCTCCGCGCACTTGTGTATTCCTCGTTAAGCTTATCCTAATTTGTATAATTTGTACTTAAGGACATTTAAGTTTACATGTTGCAACTCATTTTGGAATTCATTTAATAAGTCACGTTTCACGTGTTTCATCATCTTTCTATTTTTGCTTCCATTCCAGTCATTGATTTTATTGACTTACGTAAAAAAGCTAAAAAGCTATATTTATTTTTGCACGTAACTTCAAGCTACTTCAAGGTAAGTATATAATCTTCTTATATGCAAATATTCAATTTTTTGATAGTTTTTGATAGTCTTCCGCAATTTTACGTAAGAAATCAATTTATTGATATAATATTAAGATTGCGTATATAACCAGATGAATATCATATTTTACAAAAGTAAGAATATTTCACCTTGAAGACGTTACTTACTTTAAAGCCAAGCTTATAGACAAACGAAATTTGAGCGCTGTTATTCTTAGTTACTCGAATTTCTCCAAACATAACACAACATTCCGGTTTTAGCACCATAACCAACATGCTTTCGAAACAAACAGTCAAACAATTCGGCTTACGCTTCCGTTTTCTAAAACTCTGTTTCGCTACCTATTTCGATTGGGACCCAAAATCCCAACAGATCATCCATGCAAACCCATATTCCTTATTCATGATGTATTTCGGCGTCCGTTGTGGCTACTTATTTCCAATTGGCTTACTCACGCAAATTTATCTCCAGCTGCATCCAAATGACGACGATCCAGAGCAAGATGCCAACATCTTTGCTACCATTGTAATGGCATGGGGGGAAGTTTTCATTTCAGCTGCGCTATTTTTTGTGGATCATACAGTGTCATCAAATCGTACCAATATCATATACCTGTGCAACCAGCTATTATCCTATAACAGCCAAATACTCGGTAACTCAGCTTTAAATTTTTACAAATATTCAATATTTTTTAAAACTTTTATTATTATTTTTTTCAGATATGTTAAAAGAGAAAAATATACAGTTGGACCATACACACAAGAAGAAAATGCGTATAGGGGAATCTGCATTGTATTACGTTGGCTCACTCACAATGACTCTACCATTCGGACTAACACTAGCTCTATTACATCCCATGGAACCTTCCCGCACACTTATAAAAGATTGGTTCGAAATAGACATCGACCTTAGCTTGAAAAACTTGCCATTCATATTTTTCCTATGGATGGGTGTATACGGTTCTGTAAGTCTGGTTGTAGTACTTGCCTACCGAGTTATTATATATTACCTAATAACTGATGCAGTAATGGGTGATTTGACACCGAAGGCATTATATAACAAAAGGGGTTTAGAAGTTAGTCTCCAAACGGAATATTATAATGTATTGTCAGATATGGAGATAATGAATATGTACAGAACTCAAAAATATTTTAATGTTTTGCTTAACGAAATTGTGGCAAATGTGGGAATAGCATTTCATCATATAACCTGCTTGGTAACATTTTCGGCTTTACTCTTCTTTGCAATTAAATATAATGGGGTGCTTAGTAGTGGAGGAATATTAGCATATTTTATTATTGGCAGTGCACTAATAACTCCTTTGACTATTGTAGGGAGTGAAAGTGTGATGCTAGGAAGATTACAAGATTTGACGAATAGCTTTAGGGAAAAATCACTAAATATTGTAACGAGGAGAACTATATTTAGACGGTTTTCTTTAAGTTGTCAGACGTTTTATGTGGATGAGGCTTATCCATTTTATAAAATTGGATGGAATACATTTTTATCGTTTTGTGCGCAGGGATTGGATTATGCCATTACGTTGTTGCTATGGTAATTTTGAGGTATGTAAAAATAGCTATAAATGCGAAGGTTAAATAACAAATTAAAAAAATAAAAGTACATACGCAAGCTGTAAGTTTATTATGTTGTTATCAGTGTATTTAAAAACTAAGGCCAGCTAATCAATAAGTCTTGATTATGGATCCAACTAATGGAAAAATTTAATTTCAAGGCAGTAATATCATTTTTTAGATTTAAATTAAAGATTTGAAAATAGAGGGGAACTTACCAAAGTAGTGAGAAAAAGGAATGTATTTTAAGAAAATATTTAATAGATTAAAACTCGAAAATATGTATAATATCATCAAATTCACTTATTATTAGTTTTCTAATGCAAGTTTTTAATGTTGTCAAGAAAAATGGAATGTATTTAATAATGTAAATTGAATCACCAAAATTAAATATAAACACCACTTGTTAGCATCCAAAAGATTTTATTTTATTCCTTATATTTCTCGATAATCAATCTTGTGAAAAAATTCGGGAGAAATTTACTGAGTTTGTCAAAATAATTTTAGACTTAAGCAAAAAACGTTCATTTAAATGGATGTATAGTTAGTGATATTTGAATGCCTATTATTTATACATAATACACTTGTTTGTATTCCTTAATTTATATTTCGCAAAAATTTAAATGCTAAATAATAGCACAAAAAATTCCTGCAAATTATTCCAAAATTAAAATGCTCCTTTTATTTTATATCTTTCATTTTACAAAGTGTGGTCCAAACTTCGAAAAAACAAAAAAAAAATCCTATCAAAAATGCATTTCAAAATTATTTCCATTTTTTCCGAGTAAGGTAAACTTATTGTTTAACTTAGCAAATTAATGCAAATTATTTAGTCAATTACGTATTAAGTACTTCAACACAATCTCATATACAATCAATTAAAGTAAATAAATCATTGCCCTATTTTTTGTTCCTTAAAGCTACACACCTTACCCCAAAACATAAGTATTATGGCTTACCAATCAGCATAAATATTTTTATGTTTCAAAAACAGAACAATTAATTATATTGTTTTGCTTAGCTACAACCTTTATTATAAATATAATTACTCTAGAACTATCCAAACCCCTTACCAAAAAGGACAAAATACATATTACTTCCTGCATTTGAAATTGATCAGATATAGAAATCCAGATTCTAAATTAAACTATTGATTATAAACTTAATATATATTCTTGCTACCACGTATTTTCTTTTCCGTAAACAATTTCTACATAATAAGATGATATTAAGATTGTGCATAATCGAATGTATAATGCGGCGCATAAAAAAATGTACTTTGGAATATTTTGCCTTTGAGACATTGCTGACTTCTTCATACGCAAAGCTTTGAAACAAACGCATTTAAAAAAACACCGCTGTCCACTATACTCACCTTACTATATTTAAAACTTCACTAAGTATTCGTAGCATTGTTTAAGATTCCAATATATCCAACATGCTTTCAAAACAAGTCGTCAAACAATTCGGCTTACGCTTCCGTCTTCTAAAACTGTGCGGTGCTAGCTATTTCGATTGGGATCCCAACTCCCAACAGGTCATCCATGC
>JAQFZG010004874.1:0-11107 GCA_034695465.1 Entomobrya nicoleti
AGTTGCACTTAGAAACTGAACATGTGCTTTTACGGGTCATGATACTACTCGCTAGTAGTACTCTTTGTTAGGAAAGTAATTAATTGAATTTATTTGTGTAAGTAGAAATGGAATGAGTAAAAATGGAGATATGTACATAGGAGTAATGAAATGTGCTGAATACATAGAAAATGTCATTTTTGATATAGAATGTATAGTTTAGTAGATAAATGAGTAAAATGACAAAAAATGAAGAAATGCTAAAATATCAAACCGTACGATTTTGCGCCTTCGTCTAAATCGCCGACTTAACGAAAGAACTATATTCATAGGAATAGCCGTTTTGGCTAATCTGAACGATTTGTGATTTCAAAACCGCACCAAATGGATGTCATTGCTTCGCTAGATGCCACGTTCTGTGTAATTTGGTAACTAACAGATTTTAAGTAACCAACCTCGGATCCGAGATCCCTGTACACAAGGTGTCCCATTCCCAATGCAAAAATGTTTTTATCTGTTTGTAATGTGTACAGTTTGTTTGCCAGGAGAAATGTACATACTTCTATTTAGGTATACACGGTCTTTGGATATTCTCATGCTGATGTAGGTGCCATCTTCTACATATATTATTATGGCAGTCACTTGTGTTATAAATGAATTGAAAGTTTAGTCCAAAAAGCATGCATGTTTGCACTCATATTCGTGTTGTTTGGTAATGCATAAAGTGTTACATGAACGCACGTACACATAATACAGAGTGTACCACAACTTATGTGACCACAAAAAAAAATTCCGGCTCTCCTGTACGACTGGTGACCGCAATATGCATGCGTAGCCACGCATGTAATAAAATCTCCATATGTTAGCTGCGCAGCTAGTACACATGCGGTCAAAAGGGACAATTGTTTTGACCATTGCAATATACTTGACATTTGTTTTGTAGGAAATATGCATGCATTTAAAGCATGCCCCTTATGTACCAAGTACGAAATAATCGGAAAAACAAGCATTTGTACGCAATACACGTATGCATATTGCATGCAGAGTATAGTATTACTAATGATGTAAGCAGAGAGACTTGTAAGCTTTCTTTAAGCATCGTGTTTAATATACGTAAATACTTAGCGCAGTCAAATAGAAAATATTTAACATGAAATCACACAAATAAAATCCACAAACAAATGTATAAATGCGGGTTAACCTCAAAGTAGATACATACATAAGTATCCACTGTAGTTAAAAAAGCATTCACAAACGAGACTATTTTTTGTCTCGACATCGTACACATTCTTGTCGTTATAGTTGATATTATTACTCGTCTTGTATGTATGTAATAAGAGCTGGCTGACACAGGTATATAGAACCTGCGCAACCAGATGCGTAATCCAAGGGGTAGGATTATTGCATACTCACTCTAGACACTCTTGCGATTATTTTACACCTGTGAACTTTACTTTTAATGAAAGATAAAAGACTGGATGGGGTGGTATTTTTGATTTCATCACCACTGAGTATCGACTTACCCAGCAGCATGAATCTTTCTGTAGCGTATCCATCACATTACTCGTCTTACTACAATCAACACGTCTGCAGCAAAGCAAATATTCTTGTTTGCCCGTTCTACAACCAGTATTATTTGGAGATAAGTTTAGCATTATTTTACATCAATAGTACGATAGTTTTACTTCTTTAAAAACTGACTTCACTCAACTTTCTACTACAGAAGTGCCTTATTCGTGAAAATAATTTTTAAAAAATCAATTGTTCAAAGATAAATTAAATTTTGGAATGAAAATGTCTCCAATCAACATGAATCCCTCAACTTGTAAAAATTGGTTTAGCACCAAACCAAGCTTACAACCAAGTACTAAAATTCATGTTGAAAATCATGAATGCCTTTTTTGCAACAAACTGTTTACTGGACCCTACGATCTTTTCAATCACTACAGAGCACATACCAATGAGAAGCCGCTGTTCTGCAAATTATGTGACAAATCATTTCTTTACGGAACATCTTTAGCCCAGCATATAATATGGCACACAGGAGAAAAGCCTTTCTCGTGCAACGTTTGCCAAAAATCGTTTAACAAAAAGAGCAATCTCAGAAACCATCAACTGCTGCATAGTGGGCTCAAAGAATTTCAATGTAAGCAGTGTCAAAAAGTGTTTACCCACAAATTAACCTTAAAAATTCATTTGAATACGCATAAAACCAGAACGCCATTTAAGTGTAATTTGTGTGGGCAGTACCTGGGCTCAGCGCAATCTCTCGAATACCACATCAAAGCGCATGCTGGGGAGAAGCCTTACCGCTGTGAAATATGTTTCAAATCATTTTCACAAAAGGGTCACCTTCGAAAACATGAGAATGCACATGCAGGTGTTAGACCACATAATTGTTCCACTTGTAATGCAAAGTTTTCAAGAAAAGAACATTTAAAGCAGCACATGAATGTTCATACGAAATTAAACCGTTACAAATGTGAACTTTGCCAGAAATCGTTTGCCCAACAAAGCAGTTTAAATGTACATATAAAACGTATTCACCATCGAATTAAGGAGCACTACTGCAATTTGTGTGGGAAATCATTCGCATCAAGAGCTGAAGTAGGAAGACATACGAGAAGTCATACAGGGGAAAAGCCGTACAAATGTCAAAAGTGTTCTGAGGCTTTTGCACGATCAAGTGGTTTAAGCAAGCATATAAAAACGCACAATTAGTTTAAACAAAATACTGCCTAGTTGTTACTTTGAAATCATTGGAATTGAAAAATTTATTTCTAAATATGAAGACAGGAATTATTATTTAATATTTTGTTGGAATTTATGGTATATACATATATTTTGTAGAATTATGCAAACTTTTCCATGGTGGTCTTTCTTGAGATATTTTAAATGGCAATGGTTGTTAGTTTGATGTAAGGTCCTAAATTGAAATACTAATTTGGTTTAGTTTTAAAACCCGAATACATTTGTTTTTCAAAAATTTACCCATAATTGTTTTCCAATTTTGCCAATTTTATAATATCTTATCTGGTTGCCAAATGTGTCCTAAGACATTTTCAAGGAAGTCTACTCTGCAACAACATAAAGATACGCACAATGATATCAAACGGTACGATTGCGCAACGTGCGATAAAAAGTTTTCAAGTAAGCGTGATTTAAATAGGCACATGGCAGTTCATACTAAATTGAAAGCCTACAAATGTGAACTGTGCGCTAAATCATTTACTCGGTGTAGCGACTTAAAAAGGCATACGAATTGTGTTCATCAACAAATCAAAGAGCACAAATGCAATTTGTGTGGAAAACAATTCGCTGAAAAGGGAACTTTAGTAAGCCACATCAGAGTGCATACTGGTGAAAAGCCATACAAATGTACTAAATGCCCCTCAGCTTTTAAACACTCAAGTCAATTGAGCCGGCACTTAAAAATTCACGATTAAGTATGTTCACAAATTCACGAAATTAAATATAAATTCATGTAAAAGATCAAGAATGAACAGAATTATAAAAAAAATATTGTGGGTAAATCTGATGAAGTCAAGGGGATAGATATATATTAGGTTCGGTGGTAATTTGAATATTAGAAATCGCGGCATTTGCTAGACAGAACGACGTCACATCCAGGAGGATAATTTCTATGGTCAAATACATGTATATGTAACAAGATGATACGACCCTAACGCTTGTATGCATTTTCAATTTTTCATGTCCTAATTCTACATTTATAATAGTTATGATTTTAAAAAAATGATACAACTCCAGCGCTTCTTTCGCCTTTACCACCTTTCCTAGACTGCTTTTGCTCTTGTGATTATCTTGGGTGGTGGGTCAAGACACTAATTATGTAAGTGAAATGAATGTTAACAAATCAGTCATGTTGACAGAATTCCTATTAAATATGAAGAAGGGATCAATGAACATTATTTCGTGGAAGTTTGAAAAATTCACTTTCCATTTCCAGACTATGTCAAAGTAGCTAACGGTGGAGTGGTGATGATGGAATGATGATGGTGATGGTGTTTTCTCTGCTATTTATAAAAAAACTATTATGATAATTACATCACGTCACATATAATATTATTCAAGCTGCTCATATTTCCATTTTCGAAAAAAATGTATGTATAATAAGTTTCATAATTTGAATTACTTCATTCAAAGGTCCTGGCCGACATGCAAAATTACGGGTCCACATCCGTAGAGTTTGTACTGCAGGTAAGGGTAACTTCCAACATGATCTGGCAGTTTCGTAAGCTTTCAAGCTGAAACTTCTAACTGTCAATGCGCGAACGATGTCCTCTGTTGACCACTTAACCCTTTTTCTTCCACTAAGCTTCTTCACTTGAGTTTTTGAGAAAATTCCTGACAAAACGTGGTTTCCTCCAGTCGATTGTACCAGCGGCTTTTTCTTCAGTCGAAAACGAAGAGATTTGATTTCTTCCTTGAGAGATGTAATTATTTGTGTCTTCCTTCTAAGCTTGTCCTCCATCATCCCAATTTTTGTTTGAGGAGCTCATTATCTTCAGAAAAATGATTATAATAAGCAAAAAGTTCCAAATATACAAATGATTACAATGCTTACTTGTATAATAATAATAAATTTTACAAACATAAATCAATTTACTTTCTAACACAGAGGTTTTGTCAAGCGACAACTCAGTAACAGTTTCCATGACTTCAGATTCCGGATCTTGCTCCTGCTGGATATTATGGCTGTCTAAAATTAGTATAAAGTAAAAAATTATTTGTACATATTAATTCAAAACACGAAATTTTGAATAGAGGAAAAAATAAACATTTGCCTACCTATATCACAAATTATTTGATTTACAAATTGTCTGCGTGAACGGGTGCTGGCTCTCTTAGTTCTCAGAATCTCCTGATTTTTACTTCCAGGAAACATGGAAGGAACTGCATTTTTCTTCAACTTTTTACGAAGTGGAAGGTTAAGTAGCTCATTCCTAAGATCGCGTTCATAATCTTCAGCAGTAAACTGATCAGACCAATTTAAGATGTCAAGTAGTTAAAAGTATCTTTCCGTTTGCAGCGGTGCATCCCGGTTTTACAGGTGTCCTCGTTGGTCACTGGAAATGTATGATGTATTAGTTCCGGACGCTGCTTTTTATAAGATGATGTATTTTTGCAAGCCTGGCAGTTTGTTTAATGATTAAAGAGTTTCTGATGCACTGTAGATATTTACGTGTAAATACGGTTCAATGTCACCCTAAAATATATTTTAAACAAAATCACAACAATCGTAATAGGAGGATAACAATATTAATCAATAGTTTGTGGTGATAATGCTAAAAAATAATTAATTTGTTTCCCGTTACTAAATAATAGCCAAAACAGACAGTTAGATGTATTCAAAACATACAGGTAAAATGTCTTCTAAACAATACACAAAGCACAGCTGATTTGGCTTCTATCATAATACCTCCTGGCTGTGACGTCACGATATTTGGGCTCCGCCCCCTTAGAGAGCGAAATTTATGTACATACACATTGCCGCTGGTTGTGATGAAGTATACTTTTAATTGTAAGACTTATTATTAAGCTATATGTTCAGTACGTTGAGTTGCTCTTTTTGTGTACATAAAACTTAACCTTAAAATGTCTTTAATCTTAAATGAGGTGTATTTTGGTTACGTACTATATTATATGTTAATATTTTGTCAAATCACAATTCAAACAAATAAGGCCATGTATAAATTTCCCATTTACTATGATATTTACGAACTAATAATTTTCTAACCATGAACTGTTGCCACATAATTGGTTGCATTTATTTTCTTTTGCTTAGAATTGGTTATCGCACGATTTAACATGTCATGTCACATAAACAACAAGTGTTTATACATGAAACAATAGATACTTTGCTCACAACCCAACCTTGATAATCAAGAATGATTTTCCAGCCCAAATTCGTGCCCCATGGGTGCATATTTGCACTCCTATTTGGTGGCAAGGAAATGTGTATCCCAAGGGTACTGATTTGCGTCATTGGGGTACAAATCTGTGTTGGTTTCCCTTACTGCCAGTGATCCCGTGACTTGCAGTTACAAAAAATTGCATGGTTACAAAAATAAATGCACTTGAAGGTGGATGCACTTTTGTATTTATTTTTTGAGCACGACAACAATGAACAGCGTCATCTAAACATGGAAACGGGTCACAACGAAATAAAGATACAATGGTCTTGTTTCGTATTCAGAAAATTAAATTTAATGGTGATGGTGGCTGTCGTGTTAATTATTTGCAACCAATTTTTTCGTAATATAATTATGATACCTCTAAAGTGACTAAAGGTAATGGGGTAAATCATATTGGATCTTTGAACAATTAAAACGACGAAGAGAACGATGTTCGCTTAAATAAGCTAGAAAGCATACATAGTCAGCTGGCGTGCCCATAATTTACGTCATCTTCAACAAACCCCGCATTATCATCAACTTCGTCATCTAAACAGTGAAAAAACTAAAATTAATTAATGACACTAACAAAATTTTAAAATTAATGATGGTAGCAGTACATTCAAAATTGTGTCAAGTTGCTCATCATTCGGTAAACTAGAAAAGGAATTAGAAATGGCGGTAGTAGTAGTGGGAGTAGTTGTGCTGATAAGCAGAAATACAAACAAAGTAGTACAAAAAAACTTCAAGTTGTGCACCGTTGGGTCAGGCTTTATTTATGGCAGGGATCGCGCTAGGAGACGAACCCCCGGACCAGGTAATTAGATAAATTATTTTGTTAAATAATTTTAATTGGTTGATGAAATTTTCGAATTCGTCATTCAAAATTATTTACTTGTTTATTTCAACTGATGAATGATGGATGAACAAGGAGTACTTGGAGCAGTTGAAGGATCCGGAGCTGACCTTTTTGGGAAGGTGTGGATGGAGGCGGCTAATTATCCAAAGTTCACTTTGTTATTTCTTTAAAAAAAGAGAATTGGGATGAGAGGGAGATGAAGAGGATTTGGAGGGGGAGTGAGGAAGGAAAGGAAGGAGGATGAGATTACGTTGGTGCAGGTGTGATTTGGGCGGAATATTTTACTTTTGTGCTGCTCGGAAGGAAGATAGAGGAGGGTTGTGCTAGGGTGCCTGACATATTGGAAATTTTTAATGTAATATACTTAATTTAATTGATTTTAGTTTAATAATTTAGTTTATATATTTTTTATTTAATTTTGTTTGATGAATTTTTGTTAAACTAATTTTGTCATTTTTTTTGCATAATTAGTAATTTAATTTTGTTTGATGAATTTTTGTTAAACTAATTTTGTCAATTTTTTTGCATAATTAGTAATTAAATTTTGTTTGATTAATTTTATTCCTTTTTATTAATTAATTTTGTTTATTTTTTTGAAAATAATCTTGCTTGATTATATTTGTTGAATTATAAAAACCAATCTTATACATACCAAATTACAGTAACTCGATAACGATAATCAAAAAATATATATTAATTTATTCCAAACGTACTTATTGAGGTTACATAGCTTATTTACAAAATTACCTTAATAAAATCTAACATTGTATTTAAACATTCAGTAAAACACCCGCATGGTATTAATTAACAAGAATGTTTGATCATTTGAAAAATTTGCTGTAAAAATTGGGGTGTACACTGAATTAAATGATAATATTGAAATCTATAAAATATTGAGCTCTTGATGGATGGTTAGCTTTATTCATGACAGAAGAAAGCTGATGTAAATATTATCAATATTCCGTGATACTTAGAACATTTAAACGTAAACCTTATATAAATAATCTCTTTATGACTTTTGAATGTATGAAATTAGTATTTAAATTTACAAGTTTACATTACACAAACAACTACTTTAGTAAGAGGATAATCGAAGAAAATTATACATATTTATACATAATGAATGTATGTATCATAAATTCTAACCAAATTTTAAATAACACTTCCACTCCTGTATTTACAGATATATTTTTCAATCTCCACGATTTTAAAAGTAGCAATCGGCAAATTATTTTGTTTACATTAGTGAACTTTTTCCTCCTACATTCGTCAAACCCTTCCTTTAGATATTATAACATTTACATTAATTGTGCATTTTCATATGTTTGCCTAATTTACTTGATGATACAAAAGACTGAGGACATTTTTGACATTTGTAGGGCTTTTCCCCAGTATGCATTCTCGTATGAACTACTAGTTGATCTCTCAATGCGAAGGATTTCCCACACAAATTGCAGTGGTGCTCCTTAATTTGGTGGTGAATACTTTTAATGTGTCGTTTTAAATTGTGCTGCAGGGTAAACGATTTCTGGCACAGTTTACATTTGTAACTGTTTAATTTAGTGTGAACATTCATGTGCTGCTCTAAATTAGCTTTTGTTGAAAACTTTGCATTACACGTAGAACAATTATGTGGTCTAACACCAGCATGTGCATTCTCATGTGTTCGAAGGTTACTCTTTTGTGAAAATAATTTGAAACAAATTTCACAGCGGTAAGGCATCTCCCCAGTATGTCCCTGAATGTGGTTTTGGATGGATGGCGCTGATCCCAGGTACTGCCCACACAAATTACATTGAAATGGAGTTTCTCGTTTATGAGTATTCAAATGTCTTTTCAAGCTGGATTTGTGTGTAAAAACTTTTTGACAATGCTCACATTGAAATTCTTTGAGCCCACTATGTAGCACTTGATGACTTCTGAGATGATGGATTAGGTTAAACGATTTTTGGCAAACGTTGCACGAGAAAGCTTGTACTCCTGTGTGACATTTAATATGTTGAGTTAAAGATGAATCTTGAGAAAAAAATTTGTCACATAATTTGCAGAAGTTAGGCTTCTCATTGGTATGTGTTCTGTAGTGATTGAAAAGATCGTAGAGTCGAGCGAACAATTTGTTGCAAAAACTGCATTCATGTTTCATAAGATGAATTCTAACATGTGGTTGTAAGCTTGTTTTGCTACTAAACCTATGTTTACGAGTGGTCTGATTGACGTTGACTGGAGACATTTTCATTCCGAAATTAAAATTAGCCTTGAACAATTTTATTGTTTCAGCTGTTCCACTTTTGTAGTAGAACGTAGAGTGAAGTCAGTTTTGAAGAAGTAAAACTGTCGTTTGAAATAAAATAAAGCTTAAATAAAGGCTTGCTCAAACTCGTACTGGTTGTAAAACGGGGCAACAAGAATATTTGCTGCAGACATGTTGAAAGAAGTAAAACGAGTAATAATAAGAACTATAATGAGATGATTGTGTACGATGTCGAGACAAAAAAATGGTTTCGGTTGTGATTGACCCTATTAACTACACTGGATACTTGTACGATGTATGTATATATATCTTCTTTGAGGGTATTCCGCATTCATACGTTTGTTGGTGCACTTTATTTGTGTGGTTTTATGTTAAATATTTTCTATGTGACTGCGTCTAGTATTTACGTATGGTAAACGCGTAGCCTAAAGAATGCTTACAAGTACCTCTGCTTACATCATTAGTAATAGTATACTCTGCATTAGAATGCGTGTCTGTATTGAGTAAAAATGCTTGTTCTTCCAATTATTTCGTACTTGGCACATAAGTTGCATGCTTCAAATGCATGAATACTTCCTACAAAACAAATGTCAGTAATATTACAATGGTCAATACAAATGCCCCTATTGACTGCATGTGTACTAACAAAGCAGCGAACATGTATAAATTGGCTTAAATGCTTGGCTACGCATGCATATTGCGGTCGCGTGTGATACGGGAGAGCCGGAAAAACTTTTACTTGGTCACATAACTTGTTTTACACTCTGCAGGATGTGTATGTGTGTACATTTAAAACGTTATGCATTACCAAAATCACGAATACAAGTAAACAGATGCATACTAAATGTACCTGAACCGTTCATACTACGTTTTTTATTCATTTATAACTAATGTAACTGACTTAAAAATATATGCAGAAGATAGCACGAACATCAAGACAAGAATATCCGAATAACGTGAATGCTTAAATATAAGTATGTACATTTCTTTATAAGTATCTTCTTTACATTTCTAAGTATTTTTATTACAGGACTATTATCATTAACTCTCTTCGGTAGTTAAATGTCTACGTTATATAAAGAATGTATGGAAAATGCGAAAACGAACTAAATCTTACACCACATTAAATTCGTCAGGCTTCTCTATTGCCAGGCTATTGTCGTCTCGTCAGCCAGAAACTTTATTCATTGTAAGATTTTTTTAATTTGAGATATTTTCGGTCCCCGACACGAATTTTTAAAACAACCGGAGATAGCCAGATTTGTAATTTTCATTCTACGTGCAAGTCCAGTATGTAATACGTATACATGTCAGACATCACGTACACGTAGTTTAAACACAGAGCTATGGTTCACCAAATCGTATGCATCGATATTCATAAATGTACCTGTCTCATGCTCTACTTAATAAAGTCTTCAAGTGATTTACGTTGTCAAATAAACAGACATATACACCTTTATTAAGTTTATGCATTGTTAAGTCAAGCATATAACCATAATAATAGCACACTTTTACCAATAGACATGCTGATAAACTGTCAAAACATGAATATATACATCTGTTAACTTGACTGTACATATTTGGCCGTCTTCACACTAGGTTTACAAACGATTGCAGCCAAACTCGAATAAGAATACATGCAAACAAAAACTTGTGTATATGCATGTTGGGTTCCTATATAAATCCTAAGAAAATAGGACTACTTTGCACGTAAAACACTGGAACCCAACAGTTAACGAAAGGAATTAGACTAAGCAGCACATACATTATGTATTATTGTGGGCTCCACTTCTGCAAGAAAACTCGCATTCGTTCACAAAACCTCAGAACCAAGTGCAATTTCATTTAATTCGTTTTAAATTCGGAATGTGTGTACTAGAATTCCGGATTCAACTTAACGAATCGCCGACTCAAATCATGCAATTAGCCACCACAAAGGCAAACTGAAATTAGCTGGTTTCAAAGTAATTCTGAATCTATCAAATAGCCATTGATAGACCTTGGTTGATCGCGAAAGATGAATTACTATTAAAAAATTTCATTAAGATGGCTCCCAAAACTTTTAAGTGTGCTAACTGTGTCAAACTATTCCGTTCCAAGCAA
>JAQFZG010004875.1:0-11107 GCA_034695465.1 Entomobrya nicoleti
AGAGTTAACCATGCTTACACAAGCACCTTGCACTTGACTTGACTTCAATGAAAGCACGCCAAGAAAAAGCAAAAAAAGTACACTGAATCATAATCAATACATGTATAAGAACGGTTGTAAGCTTAGAAATTCCGTGATATCATTTACAATCATATATTATATACATGTTTGTGTAGTTTTGCGTTTCAACTTCAGTAATTTCTCTGGTTGCGTTTTTTTTGCGGTGGTGGGTTAGGTATTAGGTATGTATACATAACAAAAATGGCAAGTTATGTCGATTCTCTCTAGGTTGTTTACGATGGCTCATATAGTAGTTGTTTTGTGGACAGGAACGGAGAAACGGACGGAGGGAAGCAGAACTTACAATGCTAGTCCAATCCAAATAGCTTAAAAAACCAGTTGCTGAAAAAAATATTTGTGAAGTACGTAGCAAAAGATAGAGGAATCGGAATTAACTATTAGATCATTGCATAAACGCGACATGAGAAAGGTTTCTCATGTGTAATGGTATGGCAAAACAACAATCGAATCATCAACAACAGCAAAAAAAAAATATATAGGTAATGGAAAGGTATTTTGCAAAAACAAATCCAACCTGAAGTGGGTAGTGGTGGAGAATGAATAAGTATGTATTATTAGCTGATCTGCTAGAGAGAAAAAAATGAATGAACAAATATGAAATACGAAATGAGAGAGGAGAAGAATAAGCCTCGCCCTTCACATTTCATGCCTATGCCTAAGAAATGTTAATTTTTCCCAGAGAAAATTACTGCTCATCTCTATATGCATATACGCATGTATGTATATGTAGATAACACAGTACTTTAGGCAGTTTAAGAGTATTAAAGATTCGTCAACTAGATGATGATGATATCATGTTTTATATTTTTCTTCGGTTATGGTTAGTTAGGCTAGACTACTCTTGATCACTTGCCGCGGCCGATTTTCTGTAAAATGCTACGGGTGTAAACATTTTTTTCGAATGTTGAGCTTCTAACATAACGTGATTATAGTTAGAGCAAAGTGGACAGGTTTAAACGTGCTTTAAAACGTAAAATAACTGCATATAAAATTACAGGCGAGGATAAGCTAGGTAGCTAATAAAGTAAGTGCTCAATGACCATTGCATACGTAGAATATGAAATGCGCAATAATATGCGTAAAGAAAATTTTCTAAGGTTATTGCGTACAAATGTTGATTAGTAGAAAAGTATAATGATTGTACTAGATTCACTAAATTTTCATTACTTGCTAAATAATTTACTGTGTTCTTTAGGAAAACGCACGCTGCTTTTAGTACTGATACTGATAATAATTTAAAAACATGGTCATGTACATAACATTCGCCTCGCGTGTTGAATTCTTGCAGCAAAAAAATAGTGCTTTTTAACACTAAACAATCAACAGTTGCAGACTACTTCGCACACCCTACACCACCGCTAACCTTCCTTCTTCTCTGCTGTCATAAGGAAACGTGTACGAGCTGTCGTAAAAAAGCAGCAAGAGGAAGAAAGAAGCAAAAAACTACAGAGAGCAACATGTTACATACTTATTCTACTAGTTTTCCCGAATTGGAAATAGGAAGGAACCGGCATGGAATGGAGATATAAATGGATGGAGAAGATGGAATGGAACTAGACGAATATTACGAACTGTGAAGAAAGGCAAACATAAACAGAATCTTTCTGTCTTGTGTGCAAAGTACGTGGTTGCAATTATGTACTTTAGGAATGTAAATGTAAAGTATGGATATATAGATATATAGCGTTTCTTATGGTTATAAATGTAGTTTGGTGGGATGTATTATGCATTCATCTTCCTGAAACTCGTTAATCTAATCTCAGATTTTTGTGACTGGCTTGGTTTTTAGTCTTGTTGGAGGATTTGGTACACGAGTACTTTGGTTGATATCCGTATATTCTCATATTAAGAACTTATTACGCAATATGTACACGAATAAGAAATACACGCGTGTAATATATATGTTGGCTAAATAGTTCTGTATACTGACTCTGAGCAGAAAAAAATATTGTCAGTGTGTGGAAATTCAGTGAATATGTATATTGCATATTGTACAGATTGCTACTGCACATATTTCTCCAAACGTACATCCACTTTTTCATGATTCGACTAAAAATTTGTTTTTAAACATAAATGCACCTAAAAATATTGAAAGTTTAAACTATTAACTATACTCGTCATGTCACAGATCAGTAGGATATATAGACCACAGTCTTCATGCATGATTTGATCAAGTCATCCATTTTTCCATTACGAATTTTCAATCTTTTTCTCAATATTGGCTTTTAGTATGATAATGGGAAAGCCTGCTCCATTTCACATTTTATGCAAAGCTATGAAAATAATCAAAACAAGGCTATACTTTTACTTATTATTACAACATCGATGATTCCCAAGTTTTGCCATTTCCATTTTACTGGGGAGCTAAAAACGAAAATACTTACTTCTCAATGCTACATATATTTATGTGATTGATATAGCTTCAATTTATACACATAAATTGGTCTATTGTCCATACTTCAACTTTAAATAAGTTTGTAATAGGTCGAAAGCTTATAATTTCTCATGCTATTGAATTAACTTTTTACCCAAAATTTGATATAGTTTATCATTTCATCTCGAAAGATAAATCAATTATATAATATCGATATGTCCTATATATATTTCCTATATATTTATGTATGCTTTTTGTGGATAATTTATGGAAAGCATTAAAACATGCACACGGTAATAACAGGTAATGAGCATGGTTTCATATCCTATATCCATGAATTTATACTGAAAAAATAGCTACCAAGTTGTAAGTATTAATGTAAGCCAAATATTCGAGAGAAAAATTCATTCGAAATAAATGTACTTTGTACAGATTTTAATATTATTATATTCTGAACATATGTCTAAATGGTCATGTTAGTTTGTAACACAAATAGTGTGTTCTTTTTGTTACAAAGCCGCAATATTTTATAAATTTTTGATGAATGTTTTGTCCTTTTTTCGTACATGTCATATTCGCTTCACTATGAAAGTTTTGCATACTAGTACTTCGGCCAGCGATGTGCGTAAAGCGCGATCGATCTCCTGCTCTACTGACAACTGACGGGCTTTCACCGTCCAATCCGATACATTTTAAACTATGTCACTACTCACTATGTCTAGCTTGTAGAGCATAAGTATTTAATTGGTTTATTGAAACGGCTATTGGCTAAGAAGTCACTATTCGCAAAATCAATTTATACAGCAACAGTTCATATTATAGATGATAAATGTGATAAAAGGTGAGAATGATGAGTGCTTGTACTTCAGCACATGACACATTCTAGTAAATCACAAATATCTTGAACACGTATCAAATCAATGTGAAATGTGTTCACAAGATAAGAGAGTGAATGTGCATGGTTAGTTGTCGATTAGTTGGTGAGATACCGGAATCAAATTTATTGCATGCATTTCAGTGTTAACAAGAGTAGTACTACAGTAGTTAGTTAGCGTGTCTTATAAATATAATTTACTGAAATGCTGCAAACAGATACTTGTAGATTTAACCGTGGAGGGAGATATGCGATTATTGCGTATGAAGTTCAACAGTGTGAGGTCACTTCAGCTAATATCATAATTTAAATTCATGTCATATAGATCAGTACGAATGAAGCTCATTTGCGTGCATGCGCGACCAATTATGCCAATGAGCTGGTTAACTTTTAGAATGAAATTATATATTCCTAAATATATGCATTTCTTGTTGTATATTTTTTGATCATCTTCAATTTTAATTCCCTTGATCACATCAGATTAATTAAAGATTTGATTGCAAAATGCAATAGCCAATGGGCCATTAAAATAATGGCATCAACCTAATGATCCCCATGAATCATGAATGAACAATCTGAACAGCAGGCATGCGTACTTTTAGTTTTAATACTACGAACAAAGCAAAATGACGTCTCGCCCATTAGCAAGCTTTTATGTATGAAATCGAACCTAACATGAAATATGATTCATTTTTTATGCCATCAAAATTGTATTGAAATGAAAAAAGATTTGTGACGAAATTTTGACGATTGGCGACTAAAGTCTTTGTTACACAATTAAGTAGTCTTTTAGACAGGTGATTAGTTTAATTGACTTTTACTCGCATTTCTTTAAATGCTATGCAGCAGAATTTTGTTTAATTATTATGATGTTTTGAGCTTTGTAAGTCTAACTAGGTTGGTTGGTATCACCTTGCTCATTTTGTGACAACATATGTATATTCTTGCTTGCTTCCTGTGCTCTTGTTCTTACTTCAGTCAGATTTTATGTTGATTTTGGTAATTACAAGAGTCAAATAAAATTAATAGCTTAAAATCGTGCACACAACATTTGTCTTGACATCTAGTCCTCATCAATTATTCAATCAACATAACCATCCCTATATGAAAAATGTTAAGCTAATTACAGTAATTAATGAATTGCCTTTAAGCCATGAAGACAGAACTGTTACACAAAAGTGAAAATGATGAAGACAGCCCAAAAAAGCTCCAAGCAAATTATTTCATTCCATCCATATTGTCTTTTCCCAACATATTACGTATGCATACAATCCAAATGTTTAAATTTTACAATGAAATATCGCATATTTTAAGTAGTTTTTAAAAATTCTTAATTGAGCAACAACACAACCACACTTTTATACCGCCACCATGCACCATGTCTTCCACAAAAAAAAACACAATGTAACAAACAACGAAACACTTGTAAAAAAAACTTTACTACGACTCACAATAATACATCATTTCTCTCACAAATAAAAAGTGAACACATTTTCTCTTCATTTTTTTGTAGGTATACACATTCTCTCATGTAGGTATTCAAATATTTCGATGATGATGATGACGGTCTCTCTTCATTGAGTAAAGCACACTACAAATATATACACACTCATGAACATAAATATAAAATCGTACATGTCGTGACGAATAAAATGTTTTGCAGGCTGTTGTTGCTCATGATGATGGTCCAATATATCCAAAAAGGATATATAACATGGGTCTTTTTTACTACGTACAATATTTACTCTTTCTAGCTTCTCTCCCTTTCTTGCTAATAAACACGCTTTTATTGTGTAAAAAGGTATGTTATGGATATGGATAGACAATGATGATGATGATGATATGATTTTCTACAATATTGTTGCATTTCCCACATGGTTCCTCAAAACCTTTCCATATGACCCTTAGCCCAAGCACAAGAGCACACTGAAGGGAAGCGAATTATCACGTAATAATGCAATGATTAGTGAATAAATAACGAGTTGTCACTTACCCAATTAAAAGGTTTGGGGAAAATTTTGAATTTTGAAGATCCCAAGAGAGAAGAGAGAAGAGAAAAATCTGCAGAAAACTAATGGAACCGGTATGAAATATGGAGGCTGACTGTCTCCTCACATTCTCTTCACCTAGTCCCTAAACCCCCACACAACATTGAGAAGAATATGAAACGTAAAAATGTGTGCGGGTTTGTATGTGTAAAGGAGAGTGAATATATGTATTTAACTATCAAAAGAAAGGATATTATGATATTTTCAGAGGAAAAAGCATTATGATTGTCAGAGAGCATATCCTCTCCATGTGCATGATAGGTTATAAGTTGATAGTAAAGAGAGTTATTTGTGAGTTTACCGTGTGTGTGTGTGCTAAACTGGTATCTCTTTAACAGAAAAACTCACATATCACCGTGTTCTCTGATGTGAGAGCGAGCTGTCTTTCTTCATGTAAACCCTAAAAGCATTTTTTTACCATACGATTGGGATTACGATGATATTTCTTCGATGGATGTTCATGTTGGTTGGGTTGGGTAGTAAGTAGAATCAGAATCTAGTGAACTTTTGTGTATAGCAAGTTGTATATATTTACACTAGTATATTTACATGCAACAAGAGAAAGATACAAAACTTATTCCATCAAAAAACCGAACCACACAAAAGTGTTATATGTATCTGTAAAAAAATATTTTATCGTGAAGTATATGGGGAATCGTCATACATGTAAAGCCCCAACTAAAACGAAACAGAACCATGCATTACATTGCATGCCATCATGATCATCATCATACGATCAAAAGAAATATCTGATAGTAAAGTAAATAGAATATTTTTGAACGAGTCAAACTGGTTGGTTATGTTCATATATTTTATGTGTATGTCTGGCTACTGGCTATGGCTACTTACTTTGCTAATAGCACAAAAATGCATTACATATTACATAGATGATAGATGAAAAATAAAAGGGTAACATGCATTCATACGGATTCACCATTCATCCCCATCATCATCATAGCCACTCAGATAAACTTGTTGTTTCTCCTCTCATCTCTCTCTCCCTCTCTTCTAATACGTGCTCTTTTAAAACGTGTGTTCTCCTCATTCTCACTCAAATAATAAAAATGTAATACGCAGATATACGAAATAAAATAGCAATACTAAATACTTTTTTGTACTATTTTCTTCTAGGAAAGGTAGTAATATTATTTTTAGTAGCTAGTATAAAAGAATGAGTTTGATGGTATTTTTGACGATACGACTGATTATGGTGTGATGTGTCTGTCACTATTTATATGAATTCTGTCCCTTGTTTCGTGGAACAACTGGACTATAAAAGATTCTCATCCTTTTTCGTCTGTACAGAGATTCATTAAGCTTATCTCTTGATACAGTGAATTGAAAAAAAAGAATGATAAAAGGATACACATTGCTGAGAATGGATGATATTATACATTATGTAGATTGTTTAGGTCTTTTTTTCGTAGAAACTTTTCTTCATCGTAAAAGGATAAAAGTTTTACGGATACAGCAGTTAAACACTTAATATACATAAAGTTTTGTCTTTCTGAAACGTGGATGATACAAATGTGGATTACAAAAAAATATATATCAAGCTCGGCAAGAATGGGTACGGTGGTGCTACGGTGTACGATATGGGTATACTAGGTAGGTATGTATTTCTCTCTCGAGTTTACCTGATTGTTGAGATTTTATGTTCAGTTCAGACTGTTTGATGAGATGAGTCTAATTTCTAGATAGTTTACGCTGCATAAAGTCATAAATTACTAACTTACTTTAATAATATTTTGAAGAGTAACATGAATATACAACTACGTTAGTACATTTTACATGTTTTGGTTTAAGCTATTAAGCTGCTGCGTGGAGTGAATAGCAAATACGCAATCTTCCGTCCGACATGATCGACATGCTGAAAAATCATTCTATGCAAAAGTGTATTTATTTGTAAAAGTCTATCTAAACGACTGACTCAAGTTTTTCATATTTATCCTTTTAGTTTTATGAGAGAGACACGCCAATATAAAACTGAGCTTAGATTATTACCATCATCACTTACAAAATTGACAATGTACAATGAAGATAGAGAAGAGAAAAGAAGCATGCATGCAAGCCATGCCACGCCACGTCTCTTTTTCAAGACAGATTTTTGAACAGACAGAAGGATTTAGTTTGTAGTTTGTCTAAACTTCTCTTTGATACTTAATACTAGTTTTTTGTGCTACCACTTGCATTTCTCTACACTCAACCAAGAAGACATGTGGGTGCATTGCATATTTTATATTACGTTTATCTGTTGAGCCAGGCCAAAAGCTTGTCATACAGACTGAGAAGCACACAGGCTTAAGATTTCTGATTGCCACTATTTGCTTTTTGCCTTGCCACTGGGATAACACTTGCTATACTAAATAGTATTCTAAACACTAGCAAATACTCAGTTTTTCCATTATTAGATCACATCTATTCCGAATCTCTGTAGAATTTTAATGCTCTTTCAATTGATGGCATAAGAGAATGGATAACGGGCTGTTGAAAATGTTGAAATGGCTTTACGAAGAAACCAGATTGTATGATGTTGAATGAATGCCGAAGGCACTAAAATGTGTGTAAGTAGGTACTAGGTGTTCCAAACTATTACCATTGACTATACAATTCTGACGTATAGAAATACTAAGAAATAATATAGTAAAGATGCGGGTGTATATTGACAAGATTTTGTATGAAAAGCTATTTTTGGTAGGTTAAGGTTAGGAATTAAAATGTGGAAAATGAATGACAATACATGATGAATATGGATGGCAATGGCAAATTGAAGTCGGCAAGAAACAACTCATTTTCTTTTAGGAGAGATGAATGGTTGAGGCGTAAGCTGTTTTTATGGAAAGTTTTCACGTAGTGCATGCATGTTCATCCAATCCACGCTTCACCAGATTTATTAATAGGTCGTTAATGGTGTGGCAAGTTCCATTCAGAAGAACGTAAGTGTTTAGGTCAACTGAAAGGACAACAAAGGTTGTCTTATGGCTACATTTGATGAGCGTATGGTATTGTACATATGCTGTACGACTGTACGACATCTTATTTTTTTTTAAATGGTCGGTTTGCGCTGTACATGGTGTATATGTAGAAATATTTAAATTTTTAATGCTGTTTCGAAGGATAAAAATAACACGAATGTAAAGTGTTCTACGCAGTCGCTGTAATTTAATTAAAAGTCTGCCTTGTTAAATTTTTGCCAATTGGTTATTAAAAATCTATAGTTGGTGGTACAGGTTTGAAATAATTGTAAACGAACATAAAATATCCACACTCTAAAAAGCAATGAATGTATCATGATGATCATGTCTCCAACTTAACTAGACAGGACAGATCAAATCAATTTTCCCATTTTAAAAACTACTGACGTTTGAAAGTTATCTTGAAGACTTTGACACAGTCCGATACTATTTTTCGGTAAAACACAAACCGCCATACAAATCTCAAGGCGTGTGTGTCTGGTAAAATTTGTAACAACCAAAGTAAAAGAAACGATAAAGGCTGCCTAATTTTTTTTTCAAATCCAGATAAATGCCTAATTAACCTAGGTATGTATAGTTAGTTGGGTGGGTGCAAAAATAGACACAAAAATTATGTGCAAACTGCAAATGTGAACTTTGGCTCATATTACCCCAATTCAAATGATGTGGCATCCACCCAAGCTATGGAAAGTGAGCATATTCATTTTACATTTCTTATTCTAAGTTCCTTCTATGCAGTTAAATTAATTTCTGTTTTGTAACTGACTAGCTTTCTTTTTTTATTTACTACAAAACACTCCCATTAAGTGCAAAAGATCGAACCATAATATTAATTTGACAATATAACTCTAACTCAGCTTAGCATGCTTTACCTATAACAAATCAATTTTTATCTCAAGATTACAAGTCAATACTACTTTGTTTGACACAATTTATTATTAACTAATCATTAAGTTCTACGACTACTACGACACTTCTCCACAAATTCCTTGTACTTCATCAATAGTCTTTATATCTTTCAGGTGGTCTGCCTCCACAAAAGCTTCAATTTCAGCTTGTAATTTCAGTAAGTTTGCTGTAGCTATTCTGGACTGGAAAAGCGCATCTTGAACCTAAAATATGCAACGAATTATGTTTTAGGTTCACGAATTACAATTACAATGGTAAATGGTAATAGTGAATTCAGAAAGACAAGCAACACTAAAAGTTGCGTACCTGCATTTGTGAATTAGAAAGCCCCTGTGAAAGTTTGTCAACTTTCCGGATGTTATTGTTAACCACAGGCGTGAGGAATTTATCAAATATATTAGTTCTCAATGATTTATTCCTTTCCCGGTGCTTCCTGAGTATTGACGGATCAAGCCTAGAAGGTGCTTTTGGTAAGACAATCCCTGAAGATAGAAAATGAGTCCAACTAGAACCAAGTAGCCTCCCTGCCGTGGACATGGACATAGATTCCTCTACTGAATTGGAAGAGACCGTGCTATCAAAGTCAACTAAAACGAGAAAATATTTTCATTATTTTTTTTAACTCGTCCTATAGTGAATGCATTCATTAAATGTAATCATAAATATGTAATTACCCTCTATGTCTGATTCTGGAGCTTCTCCTCTTGAAATTGCTTCCCCTCCCCTAGGTTTACCAGCATTCATTAACGTGGGATCATTAACTGGCACTACAACCACTGGTGTTTCAAATTCAATATCAATTTCTCCCTCCGATTCCTCATCCTCTCCAGTGACGATTAACTTTTGGGAAATGCTTGAAGAATTCATTTTAGTGCTTTATCAAATTCCCTTCTGCTTTTCTTCCATGACCGCTTTATAACGCTTTGTAATTTCAATTTGGGTTTGCAAGGTGTGAAGATTTTCGATTTTTCTTTCTTGTCTTTCCTGCTCCCTTAAAATTCCTTCGTGCAAAAAATGTCTACGAGAAGGAAAACATAAAATGAACTTTCATAATCAGATAGACATTCATAGGTATACATTGTCTAAAATTACTAATGATAATGAATTACACTTTTTTAAAGTGTTCACATGGATGGCATACCTGTCAGCGACTTGTTTCCAGTGGACGTATCCCACTGTTCCGAGTGCAACAAAACAGGAAGCTGCAAAGACAGACTTGGCCAAAGCGCTCATTCCTTGTCCCTTTGATAATTAAATAACCACTGACCAGTTAAATTCAACTTTCAAATCACATTCCTGCGTTAAACTGCGAGGAAAATCTGATATTTTTCTATAACTCGTTTACTAAAAGCAGCTGACTATGTGCATGTAAAAACACTTACCTATACCCAAATCCAACAACATGCGACAATTCCGCCTCATGTTCATGTACATCAGTCTATATAAAAGGTGATCGCGCCGCAACAATCATCATCATCATCATCGCTCAAAATAAAGGGTACATAACAGCAAAATGTTAGTAGTGGTGTTCAAGTAATACAAAACTCAATGAAGAGTTATAAAATGTTAGAAAAGTAATGGCTTGGTGAAAATCTGAGCGTAGATTCTGAATCTGGTATTAATTTTTAAATTTGAAATACTACGTGGCCAGGAAAGGGCGGGAAATATCATATATTGGAGTTTTGATGGGAAAATTAGTAACTATACGCAATTTTGAGCGTAGATTATGAATATGGCGTTAGTTTTTAGATTTAAAATACTACTTTGCCAGAAATGGGCGGGAAATGTCAGATATTGTAATTTTAGCTTAGAACATTTTAGTAGGATGGCTTGGAACAATTTAGTT
>JAQFZG010004876.1:0-11104 GCA_034695465.1 Entomobrya nicoleti
ATTTGTGGCGGGCGAGCATTGCTCTCTAAATCCGTCAAATAAAATCCCCATTGAGGGAACTAACTAACTAACTAACTTTTGGCATTTTCTAACCTTCATCTTATTTTCATTTTCATGAAAGCTGTGCTCAGTCAATTGCTATATTTGATTGGATTCCTTATAGTTTTATATAACAGCTATATTCTATATTATTTTATCGTAAGAAATATTTTCTTTAACTTTTGGAAACAGTAAATATTTTTAGTGATTTATATATATTTTTAAACTAATATTCTTCAGATGAAAGTCTTATCAATTTATTTCAATCTTTTCATACAAACCACTTTCATGGAGAACCAATTTTACAGCAAATAAGATCATTTAGATGAAACTATGAAAATATAATTGGGCTGCTACGGTTTATATGCGAAATAAAATGGATGAAATAAAAATAATTTTCTTGGACGGTTCCAAGAAGAAAATACTTATGACTGAGAATAACAGGCTATTGAATTAAAGTATGGTGAACGAAAGTACGATAAATAATTGGTACATTGTGCTTGGAATACACTTAAATGTATTCAATACTTTATCCTGATAAGCTATCCATATAAATTTTCTTTAACTACATTGGTTGAATTCTGCATTTAATAAATCATGGCGTAAGCCAGGTTGACGTTTTCCAGTTTAACTAAATTAATCATTTTAGTGACAAATAAATGGCTATATTTCAGAAATGAGCGAATATTTGAGCATTGTAATCTTTTCCAGCCATTTTAGATGCTATTTTGTAAAAAAAAGGCTCACTCTCTTTCGCAATATTACAGGTATATCGTTGGCCAGATACATGTGTACCATAAACATAACTAAGTATACAAATAAAGCGAATATTAAGGCTACCAACCAAGTTTTTGTGTAAAAATGTAAAAGGATGGCAAAACTAATCAGCTGTTAGCTTTCCTGTAAATGCGTAATGTTTTGTTTTGGCATTTTCCCATCTTCAGATTTTTATTCGTGAAAGCTGAGCTCAGTCAAAATTGTTTATGAGGATGGGATTGGGACTTTATCAGTTTCGCTATAATTTATCGTAAAAACTTCATAATTCCTTAACTTTTCGAAACAAAAAGACAGCAACTATTTGTTTACCTATTTTGTTTGCATGAACATCTTATCAATTTATTCCAATCGTCTGCCACTATGAGTATTTTTATTAAGAACTGTTCAAGCTGAGGTATTTAAAATTATACTAAATTCTTTGCAAACTTAAAAAAATGATTTGAACTACTATTTTGAATAAATAGATAATTACCAAGACCATCTAGACTGCGATGAAGGTCATGTCAAGACTTTACATTTAAAAGAAAAAACTAGAAATAAGAGCAATGTGCAATTAAATAATTGGTTATTTTACATTGTTCTTGGAAAATGCTTAAATTTGCTAAATATTTTATCGTGGTAAGCTATCAACCATAATTCGGTTTTAAAATGCATATGCTAAAATACTCAATATAAAACGTCATCTTATAAGCTAGTTTGACAATTGCATAAATATTGAACCAATGCAATCATTCGAATCAAAAGATTCAAGACTACTTCAAAAATATAATAATGAAGAACGTGTTTTAAAAAAATTCAAGCTATCCTATATGGCCCTTCATGTCGATAATGTCATTCCTTTATCATTGTATTCGTTTCAATGCCGTGACACATGTGATTGAATCATATTACATAATTAATTACACAAAACAATCTTAGGTTAATTAATTCTTTATTATGTTTCTTTCAACACAGGAAGCAGAAATCATCATTAAAAAATCAAGTGGCTAGCATATTATGTATATAATTTGTTGACAGACCATAATTGAAATTTGAATGCATGTACAGTCCTTACATTTTATCTATAAAATATATTGGGTATTAATAGTACTGTGTACTATGATTCATGTAAACCCTCTATTAACTTAAATCGAAGCTAGTATTGATTATACCACACTTACTTTTTATCTATCCTAAAAAAACAAATACGACTTTAAACCAGATTAACTGGACCAACTTACCAATTTTTATTTACTTTTCTCACGCTCTTCGTCTCCATTATGAATTTAATACATTGTGGTTATAACAAACGAAATATTGTTGAATATATGGAAAATTACATGGCTAAAATTAAGGGTTTACTAGATATAAGGCCTGTCTACCTTCTTCTCATACATTTTTGAAAGTCAATTTATTTCTAACTTAAAAAGTAATTTTGTTGAACTTTTGTACCATTAAAATCTACATAAGTTAAAGTACCAAAAGCATATAAAATGCGAATTGTCAAGTTATTCAGGTCTGAAATAACAGCCGACAATGGAGTGCTTCGAGATCATGTTTTTTTCTGGCATAAAAAATTGATCAACATTTTTTGAAATATTTTTTGTCACATTTTTATAGAAAAGTTTTTTTCAAAACTTTTTAGTAGAAAATGATCAGCATATCTAATAGTACAAAAATCATTAGCCGACTTAGAAATAGTTGTTGGATTATTACTGCACGGGGGATCAAAGTAAAAAATTCTAGTTATTAGGTAATACAAGCGTTTCCTCACATGCAGCCCTCGCATAGATCGAAGCTAGAAATAAAACTTAACACTAAATTGACGTATGAGACAAGCACTTTACTCTGAATATCGGTATTGTATTCACAAACGCAATCATATAAAGATTAAACCGATATAGTTCTGTGAAAAATATGCCCCATCAAAAATAATGTCTAAACCAAAACGTAAAATGTACAACAAATTCTAAACTTTTAAAAAGTTCAGATTTAGCCAACAAAAAATATTGATTCTAGGCATTTTAGAAAGCTGAGATTTCTGGAAACTTGATAAGTTGGACATTTTGTAAAATTACGTCATGTTTTGCATAGACGTTGGTCATTAAGAAAAACATGGTTTTAAAAAGTTGGAAAAACGTGATTACGTAATACTTTTTAAAGATGTTGCAAAAATTAATATAAAGTGAAGTAAAGAATCAGACATATATGTTTCTTGTAGTAAAAATTATGTAGTTTTTGAATATATCTGGATTGGATAACATAACGCCTTTGGTTGCAACAAAAATGAACTCAAAAAATGTATGAGGAGAAGGTAGACAGGCCTTAAAACAGGGTTAACATAAGACTATGTGTTGTTACTTCAAAGTATGCATTTATATTTAAGATTACTGTCAGTAGTGTATAGTCTAGCCTGAAAGCCCAGAGATTAAGCTAAAAATATAGATGTTGACTCATCAAAGCTGCCTTCTAGATATCCCTAAAATAATGAATGAAACCTGCATATACATTTAAGGCAAGCATCATACGAAGTCAAGACGGAACGTTAGAAGTCTTCAATACATGCATGTATGTACCTATGTTTAATCGTAATTATGACTGTTTTACTGCATTAATTTTTAACATATGCATATATTACATTATAGTCCATCGTTGTTTATTAAGGGACTCTGAGTTCAGCATAGGGAACTAAATCACTTCCAAATAAAGTGGTATTATGATATGGTGAACGAGTGGTTCTTGTAGTTTAGTTAATCAGTTGAGCTGCTGCAGTAAAGACTATCTTATTTTCTCTTTTTTTGTAAAATAGAAGGAAGTGCAATTTAAAAGGGCCAAGATGGAAAACTTTTCTCTAAAACTAGATATGAGGTGAGTGTAACCCTTATTTATTTTGTAGAAAGTTTAATGTAAAAATATTTGGGGTTAACTGTGACAAAACTAGTGCAAGTTTTATTTTAATTTGAAATTTTTTCACTATTGATTTCCAGTTGGTTTTATTACGGTCGGATCGGAGAAGGATCTCACGAAGGGCGTTTCCAATTTCTAACATCCCATCCATCTATTGAGGGTATTGATTAATTGACATGTCGGACTATCGGTTTATCGATGGATATGGTACATTAATTCAAACGGTAAGTTAACCAAGATTATGTTAACGCTCGAATATTAAATGTTTCATTATTCATTTTTATCTGGTCAGTGTGTCTTTAAAATTAAATTGTTAGAAGCAAGGAGAACTTGTTCATAGTGAGCTTTTATTAAAAAAAAGTAATGTTAATTTTTTTCAGCATCAATTCGCAATGACATGACACCTGGCCCAAACAAGAAAATCGAGGACCTGGTTGCTTCTTTCAGAATAAAAGTTAAGATTTTTTTGCTAACGATTACTGTAAGAACAGATGCTTGAATATTAGTTAGAATTTTAAGATAACTGGTACAATCAATACATCCGATAGGGATAAACGCACTCCAGAGCAACTAATTGGGTTAGATGAGTGAGATAGTTGTTTAGGTAAAACCTTAAGAACGTCTTATTGCAAAAAAGTAGTTTGCATTTCAGACAAATTGGAAAATGTAGAGTTAAAATTGGCAAATTAAAAAACTGTTTGGATCGTCATGTGCAATCCTATGTCGCATTGAGCAGATCGTAATGTTACTTGATTTATATTTTTAAACTTTAAAGGTTCTATTAGGTTTATGTATGATCCAGTAAAGTTATAATATGCAACTCCAAAGTGTATTGGAAGTATGTCGCAAAGTGTTTGAAGGCGATGCATGAATTCGAATAGATTTATTTTGATACACATTTGATCGTTTTTTGTTTGGTTATTCCAATTTATTTACATTTATTTTGAGTGTAAGAACACTTTAGTAAATTGTAATATTTTCCAACGAAATTTAGACTAAATTCAAAGAATATTGTATAGAACCGTAGTAAATACTTAATTGGATTGCTAATTGAAGCCCAAACTTTCATACAGTCATACCGTTTGCATAGTTATGCTTAACTTACCACTAGTTTGGATAAATTAAGAGTAATAAACAAAATTACATTAATAGAGGTTCAATGTAGCAGCCTTAGTCACAACAAACTTGTAGGTCATAATACTTTTGAATATACTTGATTATGAATATCCTTGTATTTCGCCGCTTTGACCTGTTTTATATTTCATGACTTGGAACACGTAAAACTAACGCCCACGTGCTCAGTTGATAAACATCATTACATGATTTACAATGACTTATATCAGAATAGTAAAGAATTGGAATATATAGCACTTGACCTCAATATTGTATTTTGAGTAGTTAAATTTTAGTTTGTTTCTTTAATGTGTAATGAAAACCTACCTTTTTTGGTTCTCCTTTAAATTGTTGCACCTTTGACTGTGGAAAGTATCAATTATATTTTAGCAAACGTTCTGATTTTTTTATGAATATGACTTTGTGCTGGCCATTAGATTAGTTGTGTTAAGTGTAATTTATTGAAATGTTATTCCAGTACTTAACGCTATACAGCTATTTTTATGAGCAAACGCTACAATGGGGGGAAAAATACCTGTTTTTATCATCATGTCCTTCTTTTGAAAATCAACAGCTATTTATTTCAACTGTTCTTTAAAATGATTTATAGATAATTTGAAATCAGATATATTATTTGCGCAGGACAACATTTTTTTTAAATCTGAAAGTGTTTTCTTTAAACTAATTAAAAGTAAAAAGGACTAGTTAGTTAGTTTGAAGTTAACTTCAAAAGTAACCGATGTATGGAGACTGAGTCGTATTGTTTGTAACGTCATTTTCTACAAATTTAAGTTAGCAGGTAAGATATCAGGTGTTTTAGCAGTGATGATGAAAATTGTAATGCGTAAAAACATAAACTAATACTAAATGTTATGAATTAGATCGGTGAAACTTTATCAACATTAAGATGCGTTGAGATATCTTACCCCTATGTGCCTTTTGTTTTTTGTTGAAAATCATGGTGTGTTCCAAATCGTTTATTTTTTATGACTGTGTTCATATTTGAGACAATACAATTGTGTAACGTAAAACTGTAATTCATTATACCAAAGTTATGTATAAAGGGATCAGAATGTATGATGTAATTGTAATTAGAGCAAACATAATGATGAATGATTTTGTTGATGATTGAACATTTTCTAAATTTGTATCGTTCAAGTTCCTTATTTGTTACAAAGTCTTTTATTAAGTGTTTTTGTAGCAATAAGGGTTCCAGCCAATATATGGCATATTGATATATTTACTTTTTGATGCGTCTTGATTTAATCAATCGTATTTAAAAGATATTTTGTATTGAGCATTGAATATTCCTGTTATTTTTAGAACGATAGTCTAAAATCCTAAAGAACCAAATTCCGGATTTTATAAAAATATTTGCATGTTATAATTTATTCTTGTTTTCAAGTTATGTCATGTACTGAATGTATTATGTAATGAATGACTTTTTAAAAAAATTATCGCAAATTTAAACTTCTAAACTTTATTTATTTCGGTAACTGGTTATAAGATATACATTTCCGACACGCAAAATAGGATACATTTAATTTTATGTAAAATCATTTGAATAAGTTCTAGTTTTTCGGTTAAGGTCTCAAATCGAATTATTAATTCTTATTACCGCTTATAACTAAATAAACATACACAAACAAAATTATACAACTTACATGATAATAAAGTAACAAAGTCCTAAGCTATCAGAATAAAAAACATTTAAAAAACAAATCTTACCATAAAGAAAGCACGAACCGTCATCAAAACTACCCTAACAAACACATGTCCACAGACCAATTCTAACGAAACAAATAAATAACCACTTCCATGAATACTTAACCTAAGATAACCTAACTAATCTAACCCTACACATTCTTCAGTCATATGAGCTTTGCTAAAATTCTACTCGGAATATGTATCGCGGTGGACCGTACTGTAAAAATATTTCCTCTCCTATCTTTTATCGTCATCCCTTCTGAAAAAATAAAAGTATTTATTGTTATGCATATGTATACTTCAATGAGTAAATCGTACCAACAAAATAAAATGTTGTTTAACAAAAGCAAACAATTAAATATTGTAAGTGTTTGGGTTGGATCTAGTTGACCTTAGTTTCTTGCCTCAAAATTTACTAATTACCATGTAGTGCGTACAAAAATCTGTTTAATTTGTTAATTTAACCTATTTTGATATTTAAAGTTGTTTATATTAAGGCTGAGTTTTAATTTTATAGTAAATTCCATCTTGTTTACATGTTCTAGTGAGAGGAAAAAAACTAATTTGAAACATGTGTGATAACAATTTCTTTCCCTTTTTAGACCAAAAATATTATCAATTGAAATTTAATTGAGCATATTTTCTCAATAAGACGCATTTATCAGTGTATGACCTTTTCCTACAATCAGAAATAATGACTTTTTTATTTGTGTCCATGGAAAACTTTTTTGTACGAAATTCAACCGTAATGTGACGTGTAAGGTCGAATGACTTAATATGGTCAATTTGCTACCAAATTCAACTTGACGAAACAAACAGAAAAAATCTTTTCTCTCGTATGTTGAAGCAGGTTTGGGAAAAAGACGTGATTCTTATTGCCATCGCTACAAAATATTCACCCTACTGGTGTATTTTCATGCTTGTGTTTCTTTGTAGATTAATGCCTATGTAATTCGACAGAAGTGCAGAGCTTTCTACGGCAAGGTGTACATTGATACCGATACTCATTTTTTTGGCACATGCATTCGTCTTAAATTTCATTGAGTTGGGGGCAAGGTTAACTGTTGTATTTGTAAATGTAAATGGTAAATGTTGAGCTGCATGATATGCAAGGATAACATTTCCTTTTGGCAGTAAATTCTATAAGGGAAAAACTCCAGAAAATTGTAATGCATTTTTTAACCAATTATAAAATAAATTATAAATTCTATAATATGTTGGGATTTGTTTTATCCATTGTTCAAAGATTGCTTTCAAATATTATTATTTGAATAAAGTTGTAATTATACAAGTTAAAGTGCATTAAATTTGTAAAAAGAGATAAACTAAGTAAGCATCACCTCCACTGAACTATAAATTTTTGGTCCATATACAAATACGAGCATTAGCAAAACACATTTACTCAGTTTACATGTATTATAGTTCTTCAAACAAATTGGCTCGAATACAAAAAACATTGAATAAACTTTCACCCAACTTAAACTTAATTATTAGTTGTGACACAAATACTCATGCACATGTGTACAGAATTCCTTGTTTACTTTTTTCCATAAGATCCTATGCATTGAACAGCTGAACAGCTGTTTTTATGGAACAACGTAAACAAGGAATTTACAAAAATACATGAGTATTTGTGTTAGAGACAGTAAGTGTATACCTTCATGTGTGCGTGAGTATGCTTGTGATTCTTCACAGGTATTTTGTTGACCTTATTTATTATTGCACTATCCCAACGTAGAACGATAAGGTGTATATCTTGTAAGGAAAATAACTTGTCGCAGTTAAGATAAGAGGAAAAATTTGGCTTGAAATATTTATTATTAGGAAAGTTCCGCTTTTTATTGTTTTGAGATATGAAGTATGCATACCAAAAACAACAACAAACAAAACATATTTGACTGTGGTATCTTCTAATGTATTTCCACATATAAGCATTCATTCGATGGCAGACGTACCCTTCAGGTTGTTCTCTTAACGTATTAATTGGTTAGGTAAAACTTTACCTTTTCAACCCAGAATGCCAGTTTGGTATAATGCACTGAAAGTGAAACACACAGTGGAGAGTAAGCTTTGTTTCAAGTATGTAATAAGCTTTGCATGCTTGTGGTTGCTTGACATTTTTTTGTTGTTGAACGTTCTTGCTGTGCCTGATTGCACTTAAAATACCAAAGTATTTAAGTCTATTGCTCGGCATAAACATCCATACTACCAGGCAAAGTTATGCAAAGATGGAATGTGATAAATGTTTATTTACTTTGACCGCAAATTATAAACATCCTTCTCATATTTTAGTCGATTTAATTATTGCAATAAAGCATATCAACAAATTATAATTTCTGACATATACTCATAAAATCATGTCATAAAATAAGGTTTATTATTAACAGTTGACGAGCCGCAACGAAAAACTCGATTTAAGTTATGAAAAAGTAGCTACATTAATTTTACGATTTAACAAGCTTGTCTTATCGTAAATTTCAAATATAATGATATTCTAAGCTTTCTTTATTCGTCTTGCTTATTTTTTCAATAAATTCCCGCTTAACGAACAACTAAAATTGGGGTATTTGTGGCGACCCTTCAATCAAAACAAAAAAACGTCAATTTGAATGGACACCAAAAATACTTATCATGATGGTATGGGCTACCGTTAATAGATTATTGTATATACCAAAATACCGAATTCAGTATGACGTTTTGTCGTAGTTAGATTGTTTCTATTGATTAATATGATGCTAAAAGCGAGCTTTCAGCTAGTTATGGCTTTATCATATCTTCATGTCCATCTGTTTCTCTGAAAGTACGTTAAACTCAAATTTTGGCATGTGGTTAATTATGCTCAAGGACAAGTATCCTATTATATTTTGGTCTGCAAAGGCAAATCCCAAGGTCGCCAAAAGTTTTCGACTTGTTACTAGTGTAAGTTTAAGCGTTTTTTTATCGTAACAATAATAATCATCATTATAGTTTGTCTTATTATTACCATTTCAGCTACGAGATTATGATCGTTGTTACAACAGGTTTATTTTTTTAGAGTCTTGTTTTGCATTGCATTTTCATTTTGTTTTCTTTGGGATAGCTTTTTGATGAGAAAAGAGGGCAGACAGGAGAAAAAAGAGAAGGGGACGGGGAATAATTTAAGCGATGGGGCGATAGAAGTGTCAACATTAAGCCGCATCATTTGGCTTTCATCGTTCTAGCTTTTTCCACTTCTGCTTGCATGTTTGATTTTAATTTATTTCTCATGTGGTGTGTTGATGTGGTTTCACACTTTTCGTCTTCCCTTTTTTCATGTCTAAAGATGTTCGTTAATAATTTTATGCATTTAAATTGGCTATTTATCCTGTCATCGCACATAATTGTAATGTTTCTGTTTTATTTATGAATGTGGTGGTTTTGTTTGAAGGCGTTTGTTAATGAGCCACATTTCGAAGTCATTTCCATCTTAACACCATCATGGACAGAATAATCAGTAGCAAAAACAATATGAAATGAAATAAATCGTTTCAGTTTATTGCTAATATTACCATGTAGCTGAAAGCGAAGCTTAGCTAGTGTTGGCTTTATCGTGTTTTTGTGTCTGTCAGCACGATAGCTCAAGAACACGTTGACTGATTTCATCCAAATTTGGCATATATGTCACCAAGGTCAAAGGGGAAGGTCGAAGATTTTTAACCTGTTCATAATATACATTCGAATAGCCCAATCAAAAGCTCTTTTTGAGTTGATTACGAAATCCACAAGTCACTTGAGGCCAAAGTCCCCTCAGAAGGTCAAAAATCAACGTCAAAGTTTGCATCTTCAAAAATATTTCATGTGACATATCATTCGAAAGCGTTTTTCATTAGCAACAATAATAACCACCACTAGCGTCGTAATAAATGACATCGTTTCAGCTACGTCGTTATGATCGCTCTTACAGCGGGTTCATTTTTAATTGATATTAAGTCTGAAAGGTAAAGAAAAAATATTGGATTGCTTTGTCAGATGATAGACATGTTATATCATATAAGGTAAATATTAAATGGTATATTTCCGTGTCATGTGGGTACAAAAAAAGTTGAATGACTTTTTGACACAGATTTTTTTTCATGATATGCGCCAAAATAAAGTGGTTACACGTCAACCTCACTACGTCACGCCTACTTTTAAATTGAGGCGTACCTCAGCTTCACAGTAAAGACAGTTTCTCTAAAGTTATATATACGTAATAGTAAAAAAAAACAATATAAGCTATACTTTCAAAAGGATAGTTTTAATTTTTTTGTAATTTCCTGCTTCATACCCAACTTTTACAATGAAGGATTCTCAACTTATTTCGTTTCAATGTGCTACATTAATTTTAAGTATAACTATAATACAACTTATTGAAAACTACCAATTTTCTTATTTTCCACAAAGCATGTTTTCTAATAAATTGCTGGAAAACATAAGATACCAAAGTACAGTAACAAAACATGTTTGCTCGTTTTTTAATGGAAAATTCGTATATATTTATTTATTACAAGTCCTTGAATAACTGTAGCAGGTTTTTGTAACTATTTTTAAGTACTCCATAATAAGGGAGAATTTGTCAGAAAAA
>JAQFZG010004877.1:0-11104 GCA_034695465.1 Entomobrya nicoleti
GCATTTGAAATGTACATTTTCAAGCGTAGATTCGATAAAATCGAATTAAATAGGTTTTATCCTTTACATACAGTAAAGGACCTCAGGAGTGTTTACAATTACAACAAAAGAAGTGACACAACATATAAAGTATTTTAGTAAGGATATTGTTTCTCACAGGACAGGCATAAATATCTGCATTGTGCAAATAATAATAGCACATAAATTTAAAAAATCTTGAAAACGTTCACATTCTAAAATGTTATGCCAATTCGTTCATGTCATAGGTTTATTGAATTTTGTGCAATATGCAACTTCACATAACTTAATTAACTGGTTAGATCATAGCATATCAAAACCAGAAATAATCCAGTATACTAGACTTAGGGATTTGTGCTTATCAGCACACACATCAGATTTTCCAGCAAAATTTCCCTTATATCTTGTTGCCAAATCTCTTGCTCATAGATCGAACTCCACCTTAAATATATTTGAGACCGACACTTATGCCAATTGGGGTTTACTTTCAAAAAACTATAGTTTGAAGGTCCCAACCATAGTTCCTGAGATGGATTCGAATATTTCACCCCACTGTACCAATGGGAAAGGTATAAATTTTCCAAAGAGAAACCCTCTTTCGTTCAAGCTCAATCAAGAGAAATTAATTTTGTTTATTGTGATCTACCGAAATGGAAAAAAGAACCAGTATGGCTTTTGACTGATGTAACAAAAGTTTTTGACAAATTTGTTTGGGTGCTTTTGGCAATTTCTTTGGCTACCACATGCCTTATACTTGACAAAAAACACATTCTTAGGCATGCGTTTGTTCTAATTTCATGTATCTTGTGTTCTGGAATGTGTGGAAATATTAGTGAAAGAAAGGCGCATTTTTACATATGGTTTTTATTTGTGCGAATCGTTATTGATATGTACAGCGGAGAAGTTGCAAGTCAGTTAGTTTCACCAGCTATTGAAATAACTTTGGAAACTTCGCAAGATCTGAACAACGCAAATTACTCAGCTGTCACCAGAAACTATCGGGAAGCCAAAGAAACTCAATCTTTATTACAGAAACTGACATCAAAAGAGTTTGGAAGCCTTGTTAACCAGGATATATTTGCTTTAAAACAAATGTTTGATAAAACTGTTACAATTTCAGAAACCACGGATGTAGCAAGTTCTGTTGATGTTGCTACAAGATTGTTTACCAATCATAGCTCTAAATTATCGTTCATTAATTATTGGTATCAGGTAATAAATGTTGCAAGCTTGATTGAAAATATTACGGAACAAAATCGAAATACAAATACTGAGCCAATCTGCTACTTGGGTAAACGGTTAATTTCTCCAGGTCCATTCTTTTGGGGATTTCTGTCTCCAAATATAAAAGAATTAGCTGTTATGTTTACAAAGCTTATTGAATCGGGAATTGTAAGCCGAATGGAACAAGAAGGATATATGCTGTCACATTCAAGACGTGTTCAGGATCGGATAAGAGTTAGGAGCAGAACAAATTTAATACCTTATTACAAAAGTCGTGATGCTGTGTATTACGGTCAACCCTTGAATGGAAAAATCTTAAAGATTTTCTTTATGTGGGCCGTGATGATAATAATGTGTTTCGTAGCATTTTCATCAGAAATTGTTTTTTAGTTTGTACGTACATTTTTTGCTACATAATTTACATAATTAATATTACGGTTATGTAAATTTTTCGGAGATTGTTTAATTCGAAAGTTATTTTTTATAATTATTTCAAATAGATAGTCACAGAAACTCACTTTGAAGTTTTATAACACATGTTCAACTGCCACCCTAAAATAAAAGTTGTGATAAACTTTAGATTTTTTTTTTGAATTTATGTATTTATGTACCATTGATGTTTGGATCAAAAATTGATCGAATCGGACTAATATGCATATATTTGTATGTGAAATATTTAAGTATTACTTTCAAATCCTATTTCCAAATTCACGGTATACGAATCTGTCATTTTAGTAAATAAAGCCTTTGTCAAAACTTCCTCAAATTGAAGTTTAGTTTAGCTATTATTTATTACATGGGAAGAATTTGAGCAAATATTTTCGTTAGTTTTACTTTTCGAACTGTAATTTTTGTTTTTATTCAAAACTACAAAAGTTCTTGTTTAGCTGTCAGAAATAGCAATTAGTTTTTTTTGCTAAAGTTTCATTTTGAAAATGCCTTTCATATTAAAGTTCATTGTTCACTTATACTCTTTTGGAATTTCTAATGTAATATTCAAACAATACTGGCGTAAAAAATAGTATTTTTTTTACCAAAATGACAACCATAAATTTCTTTCTTTGTTTAACTTACTTTATATTTCTACACCAAAGCCTTTGTTTTCAATCAACAAAATCCACCAAATATTTAATACTAAATTATTTCAAAATCAGTCAGGGAGATCTGGAAAAATCCGTCAAGCAGTTTTCTAGAAAGCGTGATTTATATAAAACCCCAAACCACAGTATAACACAATGGAATGCATATTTTGGGTGTCTTCAAATGATTGCTGATCGTGCAAATTTAACATTAATCACAATACAATATGCCACTCAAAATCTAAAACCATCCGAATTTGTTAAATCAAGTATAGTACACCCGGTTGCATGGACTATACCAAAAGCACCATATACCCTTATCAATCTTACATGGGTACATTGGCAAAAACCAAATCAGAACAAAGTAACAATACTGCAAGTGCCTTCACTTGGACTCAATTTTGGCTATTGTGAAGAATTAAATTTTAGGATTATTCGACCCTGGTCTATTCAAATACTAACTTATCCCCTTCATAGAGAGACTTGGATTGTCCTTTATGGCGTACTTATCTTAACAATATTTGCACACAGCGCAATGTACAATGGAACGTTCAAATTAGATTCAACACTCATCTATTTTCTTATGTGTTCTTTATTTTCCGCAAGCCCAGGATCTTTTCGGCGTTTACCTAAATCAATTCTGCTATACATCTGGTTACTTGTGAGTTTTGCGGTATCCATTTATTACGAAGCTACGGTGACTAGTGTGATAATCATCCCAACTAAACAACACTCTTGGAATTACTTGAGTGATATGGTGAATCAAAATTATTCCTTGGTAGTTAGACATGATGATGTGCTAACATTTTTAAAAGCAGCATCAACATTCGCTCCAAAATTAAATCTTAAAATGACTGAAATTTTAAAATTTTCCGAGCCAAAAAATGATTTATTTGCAATAAGAAAGTCAACAAATAAATTATTCCCAAATAACATAACAAACAAATTGGACTCTGAAAAACTTGCAATAAATCAAATTACATATAAAGCTAAAACTTTTATGGTAGATTCTTGGCCAACCGTAATTTACGTGATAAATCAGGTAATTAAGTTGCTTAAAGAACGTCCACGAAATCAAACCAAAATACGTTGTCATGTTGGTAAAAGATTGGTTGCAAAAGAAAATATTTTTTCGGTTTACCAGTATCCAGAATCTAGTAAAATCGACTTTTTAGCAAGGCAAACAATGGATTCTGGATTATTTATGTATTGGTGGAAGGAAATAATACAAGGACGTTACTCTGAAAGAGTTCAGGATAGAGCTAGGGTGATTAGTCCAACTAAAATGGTGTACAGTTTAGATGAAAAATCCGTTGATGCACTTAAGCTTGGTGGTTATATTTCTTCGGTGTTTTTTCTTTGGGTAACATGTACTACGGTTTGCTTAATAACTATGATGATGGAGATGCTTGTTTTGTATTGCAAAAATAGTTGCCTTCTGCGGGGTTTAGATGCACTTAGTGCGTCTAAAAAGTTATAAACATATTTAGCTGTATAATTTTATCTCAAATGGAAATATTGATTACATAAATAACAGTACGAACTATGTACTGTTAAATGTTTAACACAAAAAGACTGCCAATGTCGGCTATTTAATTTAAATGTATGTATTAAAATATTTGATTTATTAAAAATGTTATACTAATGGTCTAACAATGGGTATGTATGTCTAAAATATTATTGTATGTATTATCGTTTGTATAATATAATTAATAATGATAACACATAGTACGTGTGAAAATGTACAATTCAATATTACTTCATTTATCACGCCTACATGTGTTGCATCAGTTTTGTTGTCCTTTTATCAAAACACAGTTTTTACTTCTATTTATCTGAACTTAAATTAATTGTCATGACAGCTAAAGATAACCTAAATGTATAAGCCAGTAGCTATCTGCAACTCAGCAAAAACAAAGAGTAAAATTGATATCAATATCATGTTTGATTACATTCAGCATTTATTTTCGTTAATATTGTGTCAACCCGAGGTTAAAAAACAAGTTTACCAGTCGAAATATAATTACTTGAAATCAATCGTAATCCCATATATCTGTTCTTGATAACTGCTTATTGGTAAATGTTTGTATGTTCCATCACATTTTACTTGTTGGTTTTCAGTACATATGTTCATGCATTTGTTAGTTTGGCTTATTTATTAAAATATCTAATAATTCTTCACCTTTCTCTACATTTAATATCATGGAGGTACTGCAAAAAGAATACATCGAAATTCGACATGACGAACTAGTCGAAAGTACTGACTGTTCAACAGAGTTTTTAGATGTTTTTGTGGCAAAGGGAATTTTCACAAAGGAAGAAGTGGATTCAATAAAGCATCAGGTAAAATCAACGAGTTTATTAATAATTCATACATTTAGCTTTTTCTAACTACTTTCTAATGGCATACAATTCCGATGATTTTAGGGAGAAGAAACGGACGATGATGAAACGCAAGGTGCCGCTAAAAAGGCCAAAAAGTTTTACGAGATAATCATCGAAAAACCAGGGTCATACGACGTGTTAATGGAAGCATTGGAGATAACCGAGCAAATCGATACATTGGACATATTGGAAGAGTACTACGATGACGGCGAGGTGAAAGAAGAACCACAATGCTGGACAGCTTCTATTGAACGCCTCAAACAAAGTGCATTAAAGGATGAGGCTAATGCCTTGCTAGAAAATGATGCAAGTAAAGCGTCTAAAGTATCTTTAGATGATACTTCTAGTGGTAGCAGTGGAATTGATGAAGGAAGCAGTGCGAAGCGAAGAAAAACAGACGATGACAAAAATAAATAGCAATATTTAAGAAGTACCTTTATTCTTAACTTCTTTGTTATAAAATTCTTAATTGATGGTTCCCTATTGAACATATAAATACTATTTTAGCTTGTGAAACATCGTTTTAAATATTTGAGATCCTTTTAATTTCAACAAGAGCATGAAAGACTATTACATTTTAAATTGTTATGCATCCTGTGATTTTCATGTACGAAGGTCAAATATTTTTCTATATGATTATAAAGCCCTGTAACAAGCCATAAAACATACTTGATATTCATCCAGTTTAAGCTGACTTTGATTTTAACTTTTAAAAACTAATTCTTGTATATCTTTTGTTGTCTCATGTACTTCAGTCATGGGATCTTAATGAGTTGTCAGCATGCACAGCAAAATGCATTTTGAGATATAATATTATGTTTTCATTTTCATTACAATATGTCATGTACTATACATGTTTATGCAATATAACAAAAACTCATTAACGTGCATTATCTAATATCTAAGCACACCACATTTTTCCAAAATAACTTTCCCTAGAACTCAACCGTATCTCCTGTTAAGCTAGTCACGCATGCAGTATTATTTTATGACTCATATTAACTCATGTCTGCCATAACCTATATCATAATGATCATATGTAATAGAATCCACAATAAACACCCAAGTTATATAAAAAGCAAGTGTCATTTGTATGGTTCCAGTCATATTTTAACTTGCGAGTTAAACTGAGATCTACTTTTTTCCAAAATATTTTTTTTCTGAGACTTGGGGCAAGATGAAACCCCTAATTTTAATAAGTATTTTAAGCACTGTTTTTCAAGTCAGTTTACCGCTACCATCACAAACTTTGAATCCAGGTGCAGATATCACAGTTGCTGAATCAGTTGGATTCCGCCATGCTCTGGACTCAGCCAAACCTGGAGATCGAATTTTCCTACCAAAAAGTATTTACCCGGGACCATTCATCGCCAAAGCTAATGGTACAGAAGAGCATCCCATTGAAATCATTGGAATTGCCAAAACGCTAATTTTGGGACAACGCAAGCATCCAGCTTTGAGCATTACTGGAAATCACTGGAAAATTTCCAACTTAAATATTTCAAATGAAGGTAATTTAGCACTTCTTGTAACGGGAGACCATTTTCTGGGTGTTGGGCTGAAAATTTTAAAAGCTGATGCTGGGGTACAGCTTCAAGGTGAACTGAACCAATTGTGGAATAGTACTATAGCCAATGTAAAAACTGGTTTGGTATTGGAAGGAACCAAAAATGTTGCTGTAAATTCCAACAAAATATTCAATGCAACAACATCATGTATTTTTGTGAATAAGACAAGTGTTAATGGGATAATGGATGAGAATGAGTGTGGAGGAGGATCACGAATAGAGAATGAGGGTGGTGTATTGGAAAAGAACACAATTTATTTAAAGAAGGATTAATATTACATAACTATTTTATCGTGACCACATCATTATTTTATGTCATTGTAACGTAATGTAACGTAAGACTTTGTTTAAAAAAATCAGGGCTGAAAAAAGCTCGAAATTTTAAATATTGTTTGTCTATTTTGATCTAAATATCATATGGAATATGAAATATAGTCACTAAACTCATTAGCACGAATGTCCATAAAAGTACGTTTATTGTCCAGGTATATAATAAAAAATGAATATCATGAAGCAACTAAATACTTGGATATGGCCAGCAAAAAGAATATAGCATTTCTGAAAGAGACTTGTCTCATGTATCACATAATGGATGTTATCAATATGACAAAATTATATTGTAATATAATTTTGTCATATTGATAACATCCATTATGTTAAACACTGATACATCAGGGTAAACATTTTAAAATCAGTACGATTTATCCAGCTCAGTAAATGCAAGGTTACAGACTGGTGTTTATTAATGGTATCATTCATCATATAATACATAATATATATGTATGTTAAAATGTACTGTTATCATTTACTTATGTTTCAATCTCCAATATTTCATGTATTTATGACAAGTACCAAAATTGTACATTAAAAAGTTTCAGTCGAGACTGGATAACCCCACGTCCAAAAAGGTATGTATCATAGCTGTGCGTGAATGTGTAACCCGTTTTTTGTATTTATTTATGGATATTAAAATAATTTGACGTTACTTTTAAGCAGATGGTTTTTTGGTTTATGAAGATGCACAAATAGAAACACCATCATTAAATTTTTAAGGTGTGTTGAAATAATTGGATATGAGGTTGCCAAATTTTTATTAAAGGGTTTATACACAAAAAAACAAATACTAGAGTAGCTACAAAATTGATTCAATTTATCAAGTATTGGGACAAAAGGGATTGAGGCCTGGAGCTTTTTGCTTTTCAAATTCGATTTAGACATTAGATCAAAAAAGACGTCCCAAGTATTCAAAGGGGACCAGGAAAAATTACTGACCATTAGATAAATAAAATTTTGTGCTTTTATAATAAACACATAAAAATATTTTAGCGTTATTTACAAAAATATATAACAAGTTATGTATACTTTCTGTAGAGCTACATAACTACATATTTTTTGGTATGTATAGCTAACCATAATGGAGCGTAAAATGAATAGGAGTGTGGCGTTATTATCATGATGTACGGTTTCTAAGTTTGTACAATAAATACTTTTATTAAAGGTATTTGAATTTATGTAATGTAGGAAATTTCCACATTTTGCATATTGCAGTTACACAATAGCAAGGAAGCAAATATTTTCCCTATCATTTTATGTTACAATGACAACAAACTGCTATTCACTGAATTTGGATAAGCTAAACAATGCAGCACAAGGAAAGTATCAATATATTGTAAGTGGATTTCCTAGGAATAGGACCAAATAATTTTTTTTAAGTAGTCACATTTAGCGGAACAATGGGTCTAAGTGCTCCGACACACAAAAACCACTTAAGGAAATATCTACTGCATACGATTTAATGGTCACTCCACTTTTGTGTGATTATTGATAGTTTTGAAATCATTCTTTGTATTTCAGCATCTGAATAAAAGCTATTTGTATTGTTCTCGCTTTCAAAAATGCAAACTGAAAAATGTCCGTGTAATAAAATATTTACACCATTTAGGTGGTTTTAATTATATAGGTATCTTATAACATTTGTGTACATCATTTTGCATAAGTATTTTGTTGCTTATGTAAATGTTAGAAAGCCAATGCACGTTTTATCACAATTTAATGATTTGCTAATTCAGTAGTTTTTGATAAAACGTAAATATGCCTGAATTTAATTCAGCACAGGTGCGAACTTTCCTTGACGAAAACTGTATAAAAACTCAACTTATTCGTTTGCAATGTATCATAAAAAATTTAGCCAAATAAAATGAGGAAATATTTTGTGGTCATACTTTTCCAACTGTATTTGAAAACAAGTGTTTCTTTACAAAGTGCAGTGAATTTTATTTACTACGAAGTTTCTAAAGACGAAGCAATTAAGTATAAACGCTTAAGAGACTTTAGTTTTGATAACCACAATATCCAACATCCAAATAAATTTCCAATGTATCTTATTGCAAAGCTCATCACTGAAAAGCTTAATATCACTAGTATTGTCTCGTTGGAAATCCGAAACCCAGAGGTTCAAAAAATCATTTCGCCCAACTATACTTATTTAAAACACCCAACTATTATTCCCGAAATGGCTGCTCTAACATTTGAACACTTTACGGCATCGTATCAATGGTCAAGGTTTCCATCTCCGAATAAGCCGCATTTCGTACAAAGTGATTCCCGTGAATGGAACTTCATTTATTGCGACTATCCACTTTGGAAACAAGAACCTTTTTGGTGTATGAAAGTATTTACAAGCGTTTTTGACAACACAACTTGGGTGCTTTCAGGAGTTTCGGTTTGCGTAATAACTTTTACATTTGGTTTAAAAGATTTAGGGACAAATGTGTTTTTAGTTCTTTCTGGTATTTTCTGTGATGGGCTTTCTTGTAAACCGAGAAAAGCTAACTTATGTTTTACTCTGTTACTATTTTGTATCTTGGTTATGAATAATAATTACAATGGAACATTATCCAGCATGCTAGTTAAGCCAGTAGAAGAAAGGATACTGGGAAGTACTTCAGAAATTTATAGGGCAAACTACTCTGTACTTTTACGTAATAAAATAGATGTTAATTATTCTCGAGAGCTAATTTATAAAATTGTAGCATCAAATTTACAAGTTTCTCCAAATTCTTCTTCGGAAAACGAAGCATTATTGGGAATATTTGCTAGTGCTGTTTCACTTCAAGATATTATTAATAAAACAAGTCATTATGACCTTGCAAAATATTTGCTCGAAAATTATAGGAAGAAATTTGTTTACTACAGCATTTGGTATAGAGCAATGCACACCGCAGGAATTATTGAATCAATTAAAAAGAATACTCGTAATGTAAAATTACACAAAATATTGTGTCATTTGGGTAACAAGCCTGTATCTTATGGACCTGCTTTTTGGGGTTTCCTACCACCAAATGCAGAACAACTTGCGAAAGTTTTTCAAATGCTGGTTGAGTCTGGAATATATGTTCGGATGGAGAAAGAAGCTGTAATGTTGACTTATTCTAAACGTGTACAGGATAGGATTCGAGTGAAAAATAAGTATTTTATTGAAGTGACAAACTATTATGAGGATGGGCTTTTAAATAGTTCTCAAGCATTCGACGGGAAAATTCCAAAGGCTTTCTTTATTTGGTTTGTAGGTTTGTGTATTTGTTTACTAGTTTGGTGTTACGAAGTTATAAGTAAGAAATGAGATGAAACTATTGTAAACGATTATATGAAATAAACAAAGGACGACGATGAAGTCAAACCAAGTTTCGAATGACTTTTAAAATCACTCTTGATAATAAATCGTATTTATTCAAAGGATTCGTATTAAGACAAAAAAGAGAAGATGCCATGGAAAAAATACTGCACCAAGGAGAAAAACAGATCAAACAAACAGATCGAGCAAAAAACAAACTAACATGTTTTTATTTTAAAATACTTCACTTTATAAATTTGGTTTTTAAGCCAAATAAGATTACTGTGAAGTGCATTTAGAAATATTACTGATTATTTGCTTCTATGTTTGCCATCGGAATATTATTATTGACACGGTTATTGTTATGTGGAGTTGGCCTAAAAATACTCACCATTTCAATAAATCTTTCCTTAAACTGTTTTTTGGACTTATCATTGCAACAAAACAGAATAAAAAGTAGAACTGGAGCTAACACATTAATTTGCTGAATAATATAAGCTGGTAATGGCTTAGGTATCCTTGGATATTCAAACATGTAAAATATTACAACGTCCACAAGATAGTTACTGCCCATGATCAAAAACACTTTCAGAAATAAAATACATCTGTAAAGATGAAATAAAAACTTAATGCTGTACTTTCATTTTTAAATGCCAGCTTATAGTGTCAGCGTATATGTATGTAAATATTTGCTATCTTACGTGTAGTCAGCAACCTTTCCCGATTCCATTGACTCAGACCCCTGAAGTGATTTCGCTTTGGCTTTTCTAGCTCTAAAAAGAACCAATGTTGTAAGTATTACTAAGGGAATATTCAAAATAATAAGTATTCCAGCTGGAATCTTGACGACATGATTTATATAAAAAATCGTCCAAACTCCCACACAGGAAACGTTTGCTTCCTCCAGCCCTGGATACTTTGTCCCTGGATACCTCACCAGCATATTAAAAGCCGCAAATACAGCTACCAGCATACCAGGTATTCCCCAACATATAATGGAATACAAAACATAACGCTTCCACTGAATTTTAGGTTTCCCCAGTATGCCTCCACGAGACACTAGCTTAACTCCTTTAAAAGTTCGAAACATGTCAATATTCATGACAGTCATCCAGCAAAAAGCGGCCAAATTAAAATACAAGTTTCCTGTGAATAATACAGTGCATAACCAAGTATATTGAATTATTTGTACAAAAACCTTGTATTCTTTGATAACCA